>VYYJ01000787.1:0-44307 GCA_021029165.1 Cyphoderus albinus | reverse complement strand
ATGAATCATGGTGGTGGTGGTGGTGGTGGTGATGAGCATGATGATGAGTGACACCTCCTCCTCCTCCTCCTCCACTTGATGATGATCTCGAACCACCTCCTCCTCCTCCACCGCCGCTATTATTCCCCCCATCGTCTTTGTTGTTCTCCTGCTCACGGCGTAGTTTCTTTGTTAGCGTCAGCATAATTTTTTTTATTTTTATTGTTTTAAATCCGTCTTTTGTGTCAGTCAGAAAAGAAAAGGAAACAACAACAAAAATCACAAAGAAGAAGAAGACGACGACGATGACGATGATATCCCTCTTCTCTATGGAAACAAAGAAAAAAAGCATTTTTTAAAAACCAACAACAACAATTAATAATAAAAATCATAATAATTAATACGTATTATTTAAAAATATTAAATTTTGAACAACGTGTTTATATAGCAACGAATTTTTTTGTTTACCTTTTAGTAAATATTATTAGCAGCAGGCAGTAGCAGTTTTTCCTTCTTTAATTTTTGAACCTTTATTTGATTAGAGAACCTCCGTTTCCCTCAGCAACAGCAACACTTTTATTAAATTAGATATATTTTTCTTCCTCTTTAAACTTTAAAAAACGGGACGCAGGACACCCTGCTTGCTGCTGTATTAAACTTTTGTAATAAAAGTTGTTGGTTTAAGTTAATTGTCAAGGAAACGAGGACAGAACTACTAACTGCAACGTGATGATGACGACGACGAGGAGGACGACGAATAAGACTCCGATTCCGTTTTACAAACGTCCCGTAATAACAATAATTAAATCAAATCACCAACACAACAACACGGAACGGCCGCATATTACTTTTGTTGTTGTTGTTGTTATTTTTTTATAAAATAAATTTAAATAACACAGTAGTAGCACTTTAAAATCTAAAATCACTCTTTTGTTTGTTTTGTGCCAGCAGCAGCAGCAGAGAGCTCAATTTCAATCACCACGGATAATAATAATAATAACCGTTACGAGGAGGAGGAAAACGAAATCATCGTCTCACGAACGAAATGATAATTTTAAAAAAATCCGTTTTTTATTTTATATCAGGCAGACACAAAATCTCGTTTCCATGGTGTTGCTTTCAACTTCGATTTTTGTGTAATATTATTAAAAACAAAAGCGTGTCTCTCTTAATCTCAAATCAATTTTTTTTTCTTTGTAAATAAAAGTGTCGGGCGAAAAGTTTTTAGCTAATACGAAAATTTAATATTTAAAAAAAAAGAAAGAAATAATAATAAAATTGTAAATTTTCTGGGAGAATTTTTTAATTTTTAAAAATTTTAAATCTGAAAAAAAAGTTGTTTTTATTCTGCTTTTTATTATTATTATTATTTTATTATTGTTTTTGTTGTTGTTGGAATTTATGAGAGAAGCAGCAGCAGGCAGCAGCAGCACCTCCTTTCCTTTCTTCTTTCTCTCTTCTGTTCTGTGTGCGTGTTGCTATTTGCTACTTTGCGTTGCGTTCGTTGTTGTTGCAGCAGGCAAAAAAGAAAAAAAATGTAAGACTAAAGGTAAAGACTGTGAAAATTGAAAAGGGCAGCAGCAGCAGCATAGCAGCGCAGCGCAGTAGTTCTAAAAATTGTGTATGTATTGAATTTTGAAGTAAAAAAAAAATTATCAGCTGGTTCTTCTGCTGAGAGATGAGACATCATCTCACAAAACAGTTCAAAATAAATTTGGGGCGGGAACTTGAGACTAAAATGGGAAAAACAGAAAACAATTTAAAGTTATTAAAATATCAAATTTATTATTATTAAAAACAGACGAGAAGGATCATTAATTTTATATTGGTGTCATCAAAAACCATATTATATAGCGACGATGGCGTCATCATCAGTCCACGACAAGTTTTACAACTTTCCACCGTTCTTCACGTGAGTTTTTTTCTTTTTCTTTTTCTTTTCTTTTTAAATAAGCGTGGCTGTTTAAAATAAAACTTTTAAAATTTTAATACCCGATTTTCTTCCGATGTCAATATACACAGCCTTCAGCCAACGCCACAGTCACGGAAACGTCAGGTGAAAAAATACTTTAGTTTTTATTAAATATTCTTAATTTTATATTTTTCACGCCTTTACGGTTTCTTTTTTTAAAAATATTTTATAAACATTTTAAAATATTTTTTAAAAAATATTAACAATTATTTTTTTTTTAAATTTTAATCTTTCTGCTTCTCTCACCTGTCATCATCATCATCATCACACTAGTTGGAGATGTGGGCGGCACTCATCAAGGTACACTGTGCAGAGGCGAAACAGGTGTGAAAAATAAAAATATTTAGTAGGGGAATTGAGGAGACCCCCCTCTCTCTGGAAACTGCGCAAATCAGTGTGTATTTGTTTTAATATTTTCAATTTTTCTTTATTCTCGTGGTAACCACAACAACAACACAGTTCATCCTCACCCGCGCCGAGCCTATCTACTCAAACGCGGATATCCAGAGATCGCTCTCCCACGACTTCATCACCGAGCTGTTCAGGTTCATGGTGGCACACGACCACGCGTTTCCAAACACCAGAGGAGCCAAATCCTCATCATCATCATCACCTCCACCACCACCACCTCCTCCCCGCCACTCACCCCAGAACAACCACGCATTATCAAAAAGACGGAACAGTTCGTCGAGTGGTAGCGGTGTCGGTACCCTGGACAGCGTGATCGTGTTGTTCCACCCCCGCGACCGTTGGTACGAGAAGCTCTACGACTACGCGAAGCGAGCGGGTCTCCAGAACGGCGGCATCGCCACTCTCTTCGAGATCCTCAACGACACAGAGTTCGAGGGCATGGACGAGGTCGCCGCTGAGGTACTGCTCAGGGGGATGATGAGGGACACGAGGAAGTGCGAGGTCATCGAAGGGGGCGGAGTCGTCGATGGAGTCAAGTTCTTTTGAAGTGCAGAGAGAGAGAGAGAGATATTTGTTATATACAATTTTTGATAAGGTGTTTTGTTCGTTCGTTGGCGTTCTGGTGGTGAGAGAGTGTTCCGATTCGTGTGTATATTTTATGTATTACCGGTAATGTAAAAACAAAAGTTTTCGTTTTTTTTTCTAATATCGTGTACAATTTTGAAGAAAAAACTATTTAAAAAATCTTAAATTTCGCAAATAAAAAATAATTTAAAAAATAAATAATTACTCATGTTATTTTTTAAATAAATTTCCAAGGGTCAGACGCCAAAAAAAATTATAAAACTTATAAAAATGACAAAAAAAAAATCGCAAAAAATTTAGCATTCAACAGAGATGGCATTTATATAGTACGATCGTTTCACCTTGCCCCACACATTTCCACACAAAAAAAATCAACCTGAGTGAAAAGAGGAGCGGGAACGATTTCACTTCAATAAATATAAACATAATAATAAAAAATAAAACTTGTCTTAATCAACACAGAAGAGCAGCAGCGAACTGCTGTGTATGTGGTCAACGCAACGTCAAGCTGATTTGTTAATTTTTTTTTTTTTTTTTTTGACCGTTACGAATTTTTTCTTGCTTTTTTTTTAATTTCGGCTTTTTCTTTGTCAAACTTTGTTGAGTGTTTGAAAACGGGTTTTTATTAAAAGTGACTACCTCCATTTCATCATCATATAATAAAATCATCCTCGATAACCACCATCACCTCCATCATCATCCTCCTCCTCCTCCTTCACTCTCATCTCCTCCTCGATATCAATTAACGATCTAACGACATGCTCTCAGCGGAGCAGTTACGTGAGGAGAACCACAAACTCACGCTCAGGCTCGAGCACATCCAAAAAACACATGCCAGCGAAGTGGAGGACCTCCGGGAGGAGATCGAGGTCAGTTTTACCCTTTTTTATAGCCTTTTTTTATATGTACTTTTTACAAGAAACGCAAGGCCTACGCTTAAAACGCTAAGGCCTAAAACAATGGCCACTTCTTGGACTTCTTTTCTTGACCTCTATTGAAAGGTCATTAATTGTAGTATGTAGTTGTTAACGTAACAAAATACGCTCCATTGTGTACACACAGAGTAGTGCGTTCGTTTAAAACTTGTTTATGTTGGGTTCCTCGGCATTCGTGATTTATGTTAACTGATATACTTTATAATACAAAACAAAAGTTATTATTATTATTATTAGTAGTATTATATTATTCAGTTGCCATGGTGTTTTTTTTTTACACTTGAAATTATTCTAGCTCCGCGACTCAGATTTCCGCCGTCAGCTGACGAAAGTCCGAGAGGAGGCGAAGGCCAGGGAGGCGGTCAACAAGGATAAGGTCAACGAGTGAGTTTCTCACACACACACACACATAAAAAGTTTTTTTATAAACATGTTGGTGAGAGTAAAAAAAAGTAACCATAGCAATACTGCATTTTTTTGTTTGCAAAAAGACTAACGGAGGACCTGAACAGTGTCCGTGAGGAGTACGAGTCGGCGTTATGCCAGACAGAGAAGCTGAGGTCGGAGGTGGCGATCCTCAGGAACTCCAAGGCAACGGGCTCTTCATCTAGTTACTCAGAGTACGAAGGGCTCAAAGAGACGAACAGGACACTCAAGGCTCAGATTCAGGAGAAAGATGAGATCGTCACTGCGCACTCGGAGAGGTGAGTTTTTGAGTGTCGTCATAGTAACGGTTGACTCTGACTGATTTTAGAATCGTATAATTGTAAATATTCTCTCGTTTTTTTTTNGAGAGGTGAGTTTTTGAGTGTCGTCATAGTAACGGTTGACTCTGACTGATTTTAGAATCGTATAATTGTAAATATTCTCTCGTTTTTTTTTCTTCACAGCATCCGTTTGCTAACGGAGCAGCTCGCCGACTGTAAGCGAGCGCTGGGTTCATTAACGGAGGAGGTGGAGGGGAAGGACGCCGCGCTGAAGGACCTCGCGTCTCGGCTGAAAGCCGTGGAGGCGGAGCGGGAGGAGGAGGTCGGACTACTACAAAACGAGGTGATTACACTCAAAGAGGAGGTCAAAGGACTACGGGCTTAGGGTCGGTGGGGATGGAGGTGGTGGTAGTGGAGGAGGTGGAGGTGGAGGTGACGGAAAGAATAAACCAGGGGCGTCTACTTCCAGAGGCAACAGTCTTTTCAGTGAGGTCGAGGAGAGGAGGCTCAAGGGTAAGAGTTTTGTATCCTTTCAGAAACATATATACATAACCTTTCTCCTCATGGCGTTAAATGATAATCATGTTACTGGCGTCTTCTCTGATTTTTTATTTTTACACGCAGTTGAGGGCGAACTCTCCCGTCTCAGGGCTCTCGTCAAGAAACTCAGCGAGGAGAAACGCGTGCTACAGCTGGAGGTGGAGAGGGGTGACTCGCACTCTGCCAACATCACCACTCAGGTATATAAACGGTTTGTTGTCGTTGTCGTCATGACAACGCGTAGTAAAAAGATAATCATCATCATGAGTTCATCAGAGAGATATAAATTTTATTAAATTATTTTATTTCGTTTTTAAGCTGGACGTGATCACCCGGAGCGAGATCGAGTTGCAGAAGGAGTTCAAGAAGGAAAAGTCAGAGACGCTACAGATGTTTGACGTGAGTGAAGTAGTAAAAAAAAAAAAAAAATATCTCGTTGTTATTACCATGGGAACAATATAATAATAATACATTTCCCTCCTCTCTCCTCCCTGTTAAAAAAAAAGTTCTTCCGCCAGCGCCTCGAGCAGCTCCGAGCCCAGTACATCAAGAAGCTCCAGCAGTACAAGAGCGGCGGTCTCCTGACGCCATCGCAGTCCTCGTCCGAGCTCGAGACTCTCCGCACCGACCGTGACAACCTCCAAATGCTGAATATCCAGAAAGAGCGTGAGAACAACGAGCTGAGGAGGGAGCTCAAGTACAACAAGCACCTCAGGACAAACTCCGAAGCGAACGTCAAGATACTCAAAGCGAAACTCGACTACTCCAAATCCGATCAGCAGCAGCAAAACAACAAGAACGCCGCGACGCTCCTGCTACCACTACAAGGAGGAGGAGGCCCTGCTGATGCTCTTAACGTTGTTGATACTGATAACGAGAACCATCATCTACCTCAAGTGATGCAGATCGGAGATGAAGAAGATGACGAAGAGGAGAACGGGAACAACTTCTGCACTGGTGGTGCAGACATTTCAAACAGCAATAGTTTTAACAACAACAAGAAGAGTACCGGTCTTGGTGGAGGTGGTGACTTGCACAACTCCTCCTCATCGAACATCCGGTCCACTCGGAACGTGCTCATCCGTTCAACGAGTTCGAACCCAGCCGAGTGCTCACAGCAGTGAGTTAGTGAGTGTCCAAAAATCTCTTAAATCTCTTCTATCACTCAATATACCGCGCGGTCATTAAATAACGCAACATTAGGTGCTTGTAACCAAGGATTTTATTCATTTTACAGCATACTACTATGATATTTCTGTAGTTTTAATAATTTTGAAATGAGTTTCATTGATAAGAATTTTCTTTTAAATGTGAGAACTTGATAAAATCCTTGGTTACAGGCACCTAATGTTGCGTTATTTAATGACCGCGCGGTATATACGCATTACGTCCAAAAAAAAAAAAAAAATAATCAGTTAACATAAATGATGAATGCCGGGGAACCCCCCCAAAAAAATAATAAACAAGTTTTAAAAGCAATTATGATTAAATTAAATGATTAAATCACTTTACTACCCTTTACTGATAATGTGAGGGAGAGGACGTTACAACTAACTACTGTTTTTACACAACAGCGCGCTTTTATTTTGTGTAATAAAATTTAAAATCTAAATATTGTGTACAGACTATAATTCTCTCTCTGCTGGAAAACGAGTGATTTATTGAAAAATTAAAATGATGATGATGATGACGAGACTTTTTTTTAAAAAAATGGAGTGCAATTTGAATTAATAATATTCGTGAATTTTTTTTTTCTGTGTGTGTATTTTAAAACTATTATAATAATGTAATTTTATATACATATAAAAAAAACTTTTGTACTGTAATAATTTTTAATTTTCTCGACAATGAAAAAAATATAATAAAAAGTTGAGCGTGAGAGACTCTCACAGTGCCTTTAAAATCACCGGTTTAAATATGGTGATATAAAAAAAAGTATTTATGATAATCGTTTTTTTTGTGGTGGAGTTATTTTAATATTTTTAGTTTTTTTTTCGCACAAAAATTTACATATCACTGAGAAAAAAATAAATTAAGAATTTTGTTTTCATTATTGCCTTCTGGTAATGATTTAAATCAGTTTAAAAAAAATAGATAAGTACGTTTATTGATTAAACTCTCTATCAGTTAACATAGAGATAAGATGCATGGAATATTGGTGAACATCGGTTTTTTAACAAGGAGAAAATACTTTAGGTTTATTACAAATTATGCAACAGAAAACAATGTAAATAATTTGGCGTTTTGAGTTGTTAAATAAAATCAAGCCGTTTGACTAGTAGACAGTTGAGGTCATTATGGAGGTGGTATTTACACTAAGCAAACTTCTGGGGGAAGAGAGTGATATAATGAAATTCTATAGCAAAAAAAAATGGCGTCTTATTCCTCTAGGAGATGTCCCATCGAGATAAAGTGACGTACGTACATACGTGATGTCGGTGATTGTTATTTTTATGATGTTTGGATTATTTTGGTTAGGTGAGGTTAGGTGTGAAAATCGATGGTTTAGGTGAGGTCTATAGAGATATAGATGATTCTGGTTAGGTTAGATTGGATGGTTGTAGATTGGACTGAATTAGGTTAGGTTTTTAAAAAAAATTGATAGTCTAAGATGATTTATTATAGGTTAGGTTGGTTTATATTTGACCACCGATGATACTGCACCCTGACCCGTGATGTCATTTTGAAGCTCTTGACGAGCTGAGTATTTAAGATTCCGCTTTCATTTTTTTTTTTTTTTTTGGCGGAAACCAACTATTAAGGAGAAAATCGTAATTTTTTCACTTTGGGTCGATTTTCAAATTTTTGTTTCCATCGCCTTGACCTGAACTAACTATCACCACGCTTAGCGTCGTCTATGGCCACTTGTATATTATAAATGCGTGTTTAAAAAAAACACAATTTTTTGTGATGATGATGATCAAATATATCAAACCAAAATAATCGCAATCAACCACCCCGGAACAACCAGAAATCTCGATGATATATTAATGCAGACTTTTTTTTTATCATTTATTTATTTATTTATTAATTAATTATTGATATTAATTTAAGATATTTCTTTTTTTATCCGACAGAGAGAGAGAGACAAAAAAAAAGATTTTATTTTTCTTTATGCACATAATCATCGAAGACAGAGAGAGAGAAAAAAACAAGACTTTTTCTTTATATATATAGTAAACGAGAGAGAAAAAAACAAACAAAAGAAATTCACTTCACTTTTCATTTTCACGTGTATTATTTTTTTCTCCTCCACTTTTGTTCTTTTTTTTTACAAATAACATGTTATAATAATAATGACGTTTTAAATTTAATTTTTCATTATGCATATTTCATTTCATCATCATCATCATATCTCTAATAATAATAATAATAATAAACTTTACACGTAAATACACGTTCACTCAGCGCTTCACACGTCATCTTATTTTTTTCGCGTGTCATCAACGAATTTGTTTTTGTGTTTTTTTAGTTTTAAGACTCGATTTGTTTCTTTCTTCATTCATAGCAACGTGTGTGGCGGGCATATCATCAGTAAAACGAGCAGAGCGATATATATATAGAATTTATTTTAAACCGAATTCACAAAAGGAACAACAAATTTTCTTTTTTTCACTTTTGTTGTTGCTGCTGATGCTGCTGCTGCTAGTTCCTCGCCGACTGACTTCCCCTCGCGTTATTGCGCGTTCTCCTTGTTGAACTACTACCACCACTACCACTACCACTTTCCGTGTTGTTGCTATGGCTACTGCTACTATTATTTATACTTGCGTCGTCTGCGTGCGTTATTATTATACTAGCGCTGTTACTTCCTTGACTCGACCTGCCTCTCCTCACACCCGTCGTTGGTAGTGGTGTTGTTGGATGATGAACTGTTGATGTACCACCACCACCTCCGCTACTATGGCTACAACTTGTGGTGGTGCTGCTACTAGCTTGACTGCTACTGCTGCTGCTCCGACTCGTCGCTCCTCCTCCACCGCTACCGCCACCGGTTTCCCTCCTACCCGTTGTCGTCGTCGTCGTTGATGTTGCTGCTGAGGTACCCGTTTGCACGACCGCCGCCGCCTCATTTACCTCTGCTGCTGCTGCTGCTGTTGTTGCAGCCGCTGCTGTCCCCTCACCGTCCTCCTCCTCATCATCATCCTCTTCTTCTTCCTCTTCATCGTCGTCGTCATCCTCTTCTTCTTCCTCCTCCTCATCATCATCATCGTCCTCCTCTTCTTCTTCTTCCTCCTCCTCACCCTCATGGGACTGTTCCATGGCAGCGGTGGAGTTGACGGTTGTGAGCAGAGCGTTGTCCGTCGCCGTCGTGTTCGTCACTCGGCTCAGCACTGGCTCGATCGACTCTTTTGATTTGTATATTAACAAAATTGATTAGTTTTTTTCATTGGAACAAAACCCACGGTTTATAGTGGTTTGAAAATGATTAAAAACAGAGTTAAACGTTTTTCTTCTTCTTCATCATCATCATCTAACCTTTGATCTGGTTGTTGGCCCCTTTCGGGTCCAAGTCCGTCGCCCAGGAGAAATGCAGCAGGGCCTTGTGCGTGTCACCCTTCTTGCTGAAGATCTAGCATAGTCATAGAAACCAACAGAATACAATTAATTTTAGTTCAGATTTAAAAAAAAAAAAAAACAAAAAAAGAAAATCCTCGCAGATATAAAAAGAAAATGATTTTTTTTTTGTCATGTAAAAAAATTCACGTCTCTCCACTAAGTAGTTATTGAATTACCTTGGCGATAAGAAAGTAGACGAGTGACTCTTTGGGTACGATTTCCTTGAGCTCCTCCAGTTCCTCGAGAGCTTCGTCCAGCTTCCCAATTCCAAAAAGCACTGAGGCTCGGTGGAACTTGCAGAGGGGGTCCTGCTTGTTCGCCTCCAGCGCACGCGTGAACGTCGTTAGAGACTTTTCGGCGCGGCCAAGCGCGTGCTGGACCTAAACGAACACACCACCATGGCAACAACATTAAATCATGACTCCTCTAAAACTTATTTAAAAAAATATAAAAATCTCTCTTTAAAAAAAAATAAACTCACCACCCCGAGATGGCATAGCAACACGGAGTTGTTAGGATGAATGGAGAGAGCTTTCCTGTAGTACACCTCAGCCCTCTGGTACCTTTCCTGTTTATAGAAGATCATCCCCATCCCGTACCAAGCGTTGTAGTGACTGCAGTCGATCCTCGTGGCGCTCCTGAAGCACCTCATCGCTTTCTCCAGCTCCTCGGTAACGACGTACTCATGCCCTAGCAACGTGTACGCGTACGCACAGTGACTATTGACTTGAATGGCCCGCTTGAAGAACCTGATCGCAGTCTCGTGTTCTTTGTGAAGACTGAAGCAGTTCCCAGCCGCGACCCAAGTCGCCACCTCATTCGTCCTATTCGCCTTCATGAGGTCCTGGGCTAGAGCGGAGAGCTCCGTCTCTTTCTGGAGGTGCCAGTACGCCGTCGACAACCACTCGAGACCCTCTGACCTCCACGGCTCGATCTCCATCATCCGCTTGTAGTGCTTCACGCACTCCTCGTAGTTACCCAGCTCGAAGTAGCAACGGGCTATGTTGCCGTACACCCAGCCCGTCTCGAACTGACTAGGCTTCAGACGCTGGTACTGGGTTATCGCCGAAGTGCAGTTGTACGCGTTCTGGGACGTGTACGGGGACGACAAGTTCGACAAAATGTGGAGGAGGGGGTCTGCAGAAAAAGGTATAAAAATTCAAAACTCTCTTGTTTAACTCACGTTCAACTCGCTTAAACTCTTTAGAAACTCCACATCTTTTAATATCAAAAAACTCTTCTCATACCGACTCCATTCCTGAACGCCTCAACACAGGCAGCGACTCGTTCCTCAACGCTCACAACTTGTTGTTGTTGCCCATGGTGATGATGATGATGAAACTGCATCGCTTGTCCTTTCCTCTGCGACACGAGAAGTTGCTGTTGCTGCTCATCCTCGGTCTTCTCCATGACGCACCTGAAGAACTCCCCGCTACTGTCGAGCAAACTCCCCGGGTCCTTCGGCGTCCCACGATCACGATCTCCACCCACCTCACCACCACCACCAAAGTCCCTAATCTCTGCCCCACCCACCACCGTACTCGTTGAGCTCGTACTTCCAGACCTGCTATTGTTGTTGTTATTGTTGTTCAGCCTCAGTTTCGGTTTCAGCACTGACCCAGATCCTCCGCCACCTTTCTTACTCGCGCTTCTCCTCCCGGTTCCTCCTCCACCACCACCACCACCTCCACCTCCACTACCTCGTTCAATCTCTGGAGTAGCCGACCCGGAAACGCTGGACGACGGAGGCGTCCCCATCATCAACGTGTGCTTGTTGTTCTCTTTCAGGTGGTGGTGTCCATGGTTATGGGTGAAGAGCCTCGAGCTTCTTCTCAGCGACGTGGTTCCCGACGTTGATATGGTGACGGTTCCAGCGGGAATAGGTGGAGATGGCGTAGCAGCGTGGTGGTGGTAGTAACCGCCTCCACTGCTATTGTTGCTGTTGATGTTATTCCCTCCTCCACCTCCAGACGACACTTGCTGTTGCCATGGAGTGCGTAAACATGGCTAATTTTAATATATGGGGTTTATATACACTTTTGCAACAATCGTTACCATGGGGTGATGATGTAAATGTTATAATATTTATGTGAGGCATGATTTTTAAAAAAAAAAAAGATATAAATATTTTTATATTTCTGTCGTCCCGTACCTTTTTAGCCTTTGGTTCAGCCGACCCACCGCTAGAGTGCCCGCCACTTCCGCCACTCCCTCCAGCAGCGTTCAGCTCGTTCGTGTAGTCACCGACGGGTGGGCTGTGGACAAGCGACCCTGGCACCGGCGAGCTGTACACGAGCGGGGAAGACGAGGACGAGTCGGTCAGGTTCAGCGAGGACGAAATCAGCTGGTTGTGCGCCGCAGACGCCGCCGATGTACACGCGTGGTGATGATGATGGTGGTGGTGGAGGTGTTGGTGACGACCTCCCTCCATCACCATGTGGAGGGGCGTGATTCCGAACCTGTGAGGAGAGAAAGTCGACAAGTGAATTTCAGGAATCAGGAAGTTTATTTAAACTTTTTCATTATCTTTTTAAACAATTTCCGACAACTCACGACGCAGCGTTGTTGTTCCCCCCACCAGTGGCGTTCGCCGAGTTCCTCGCGTTGTTGCTATCGCCACCCCCACCAGCATTGTTATTGTTGTTATTGCCACCCTGACCCCCACCACCACCTCCCATGGGCGTCGAAGTGAAAAGATTCCGTTTACTCGGTTTGATGTTATTCCTGTTGCTAGGGTGAAGTACGCCGGTACTCGCGGGGAACACGCTCGACGCACTCGAGTTCATCAGACTCTGGTCCTTGTTCCCATAGTAATAGTTCTGGTTAGCGAACACGCCTCCTCCTCCACTAGGAGTGTTGTCTCCATGACTACAGTAGTAGTGCTTCGGACATGTCTGGTTGAGGATGAGACAGGCAGCCGTTGAGCCGATAAGCACGGGCAGGTACGTCGAGGGGGGGACGAAAACGCTACCACCACCAGAAGAAGACTGCTGCTGTTGAGAGGTTGTCGTGGAAGCAGTCGAGTTTGATGGAGGGTTGCTGTCAGGGAGCTGGAAAACACGTTGCTGCTGCGGCGGCTGCGGTTGTGATTGCTGTTGTTGGGGGTTGTTACTCGAACCTTGCTGCTGCTGATTATTATTCCAGGTCACGCTAATATTACTATTGTTGCTACTACTGGCTCGTGTGGTCCTCGTCTTGGCAACAACGGTTGTAGTCGAAGTGGTACTATTACTGCTGCTGCTGCTACTACTACTACCACTGCTGCTCGTCGCCATGGCATTGTTGGCCTCCTCGAGATTCTCTTTATTCCGTTCGCGACTGGTGTTGTTGATGCAGGAGGAGGTAGTAGTTCCTTGAGCAGCGGTGCCACGATCACCACCACCACCACCACCTCCTCGATCCCCTCCACCACACCCCTGCCCGTTGTTACTACTCCCCGCCGCCCCCGCCCCGTTCCCACTCCCGAGCCGACAAACATGTTCGTACGCATTCCATAGAAAAGGGTTGAGTTTGAGGCACCTCGAGAACGCCTCGAACGCCTGCGCCGCCCTCTCCGTGTGAACGCAGATAAGCGCATAGAGCTTCAGAGCGAAAGCCCCGACTTCCCCGTACACGCGCTCGATCTGCTCGAAAAGCTGTTGCTGGGCGGTGAGCGAGCTCTTCGGGTCCGTCGGCGTCAGCGATTTGAGGAGAAACGACTCCGCTTCAGCGTACTTTTCCAGCTCGAAACAGACGAGGGAGAGGAGGTAGCGGTTCTTTGGCGTCATGTGGTGAGGCGTCCGCACTGCACAACTTGTCAGCAACACGTACGTCTTTGTCTTCGAACCGGAACGGTAGTAGGCAGTCGATAACGTGTGGAGGGTCTCGTCAGAGGGGGCTGTTAAAAATTATACAATTTTTAATATTAGGCTTTTTTTTTATAGTATCGTTCACATAGAAACTGATAAAAACTGAATTTAAAATTGCTTTTAAAAAAACATTTATTTTTTTTAAACTGACCTTCAGCGTGGACCCTCTCCGCGAGAAAGCAGGCGTCCGTGTACGCATAGTTATTGAGACAGTGCCAGATGGTCGCCTGGTCAACCACAACAACAACAAAAATATTTTAAATCCGAATTTTTTGACACGTTCACTGAATAATTTACTAATTTACTTTTAAAATGATAAATCTCACCTGAACAGGTTCCACGGCAACGACGCCTCCCCCTCCCACGACAAGGTTACTCCCGGTACCACCACCTCCACCACCTTGTTGTTGTGCCGCCATGTTACCACCACCACCACCAATCTGCTGATTCTGGAGTTGTTGTTGCTGCTGTTGGTGATGGTGTAGAAAGTTGTTAACGAAGAGGGTCCCGCCTCCCCCTCCCATCATGTTGAGTAGAACGACGAGTCCACCGCTCATGTTGCTGGTGACGCCTCCCCCACCACCCATCACCACGCTCATCGGGATCACACTGTTGTTACTCACCAACATTTAGTTAGAGACAGAAGAAGAAGAAAAAAAACACTTTATTGATCGCGGTGGTGGTGTTGAATCAGACAAAACCTAATTTTAGATTTTTTTGTTGTAAAACTTTTTTTTTAGTAGCTTGCATTTTGCAGTAGAGCAGAGGACTAATAAATTTTTTTAAACTAATATTTAAAAAAAAACGAACTTTTTCACGAATTCACTTTTTTTTTAATTTTTTAAAATGATGTTGACCTCGTCGTCGTCGTCATCGTGATCGGTAATTTATTTAATTCCCCCCTCATCATCATCGATATAAGAGAGAAGGGAAAAATAAATCACGAAGCAGCCACTACTACTGGATTTTGTTTAAATTTTAAATTAATTTAATTTAAACGTAAGGTGAAAAAACAAAAACGTTTTAAATTTAATTTTTCTGTTTTTTTATAATTAATTAAATGTCCGTTGAATTTTATGATTATTATTATTTTTTTTGTGGCTGGCTGATGGATGGCTGATGACTGCTGCTTGCTTCTTGCTGCTGCTGCGATGATGGTATGGTGGTGATGGTGACGAAGTTTACACGAATGAACCGAATGGAATGAATTAACAAAAAAAAAAACGGCGAAATAGTGAATAGTATTTAAAAAAATATAGTGGATTTTCTGTAATATGTGGAGTGGAGTGGATCAGTGCGGTGGTGGAGGATGGGACTGCTGCGACGCATATTTTTACGTTGTTGGGTTGGGATGGTGATATGATGATGATGTGAATGTGTGGTAGTGGTTGGTGGTAGTATTGTATACGTGTAACGTGTATCATCAATCAGTTTTCTTTTAACATGTGCAGGATACTTGTCTCCTTCTCTTCTTGGGGGGCTGTCTATAAATTATGTATTTCTGTGGATGGGGTTGTCATGTCATAAGTTTTGGAGCCAGTACACAGTAGAACTCCCATTGATTAGAAAAGTTTGTTACGTGGCTGTTACGTTACGTTAGCAATTCCAGCATCACAAACGACATATGAGAGGGAGGACAGGACAGCTTATTTACATAAAAATTTGATTTAATACTTAATGGTTAATTGAAAGTCTCAATTTATTTTGTACTGGGAACGGACGAGAATTTTCAATTTTATATATCGAAACGGGAACGGGAATTTGATTTTGAAACTTAAACGTAAATACGAGAAACGAAACGGAATTTGATTTTTCTTGTGTGTTTTGCCCACCTCTAGTTTTGTCAGTAGATGACAAGGCAGTCTATCATATTAGGATTTTAATTTTTTTTCCTTTATTTAGAGAGAAAATAAAATATAAAATGGGCGTTTTCGGCGTTAGATGACATAATTTATGAACACTCCCTAATATGATGAGACAGATATGGGCGGGGCTCTCTCTCTCTGCTTCTGGTGTGTGAGTTGATTGTCCTCGCGTCTGACTCTCTGCCTTCTTTTGTGTCTCAATCTCATCATCACCATCACGTCACGCTACGATCACCATCATCATAATTTAACTGTGCATTGCTTACGCAATATATTTTAGCATTGACAGGATAGAACAAAAAAAATCGGGTTCTTTTGTGTATTGTAGCAGACAGACTCACTCACAGAGGAGCATTGTGTTCTGTCCTGTCTCTGCCTGCCTCTGCTCTGCCTGCCTGCTGTCTCCACCAAACAAAAACCGCGCCAAATTCAAACTTCACACAATATTCCAATGTGTGTGACTGTGATGTGAATGAGTGATCATGCATTTAACACATGATGATGAGATTGATTGAGTTGACCTGTGAGTTTATTTGAATTTGTTCGAGAATACACAAAATTAGCAGATTTTGTATCATCATAACAAACCGTTTTTTTCTCTTCTTCGGTGTACACTAGTACACTACAAATTCTACAAATTAAGATCGGATCAATTAAAGTAATTTATTTTTTTGTGTGTAAAAAAAATTAAATATCTCTGTTCCAATAAATTAGAGTAACGTGAACGTGTGTGTAATTATAGCGCTAAACGTCGGTTATTATTAGTTTTAGTTTATATTTATAACTAACACGACCAAGTATCTGTTTAAAAAACCCCGAAAAAAGAAGAAGATATTATGCCCCCGAAGAAGGCTTCGTCTTCGGCCCAGCCGGGCCCCAGCAAGAAGACTGAGCAGAAGAAGAAGGAGAAAGTCGTGGAGGTGAGTGGGGAGGAGAGACGTGATTTTTTTTTAGTTACCATGATGACGTGTGTGTAAAAACAGTTATTATAATTATAATATATAATTTCAAATTATGTTTTGTTTTGTTTCCATTTAAAACACCTGACTGACACACTCACACAAACAGGACAAGACGTTCGGTCTGAAGAACAAGAAGGGTGCGAAGCAACAAAAGTTTATTCAGCAGGTAACTAACTAAAAAAGTGAAATTTAAATTATCTATCGTCACCATGGGAAATGATGACAGATGATAGCAGATTTTCCTCCAAACAACAAATTTGTTAATTTTTTTTCTAAATACTCGTTTTTTTTTCGTTGTTGTTCTCCAGGTCCAGAAGCAAGTACATTTCGGTGGCAACCCGTCCTCCCGTAAGCTCGAGGCAGCGAAGGAGGCAGAGAAATTGGTGGGCGGTAAAAAGCCGGGTGTTGACGAGCTGGGACAGATCTTTAAACCCGTGCAGAAGGTCGAGAAGGGTATGAGTTTTTTTTTATCGGTTTATTAAACTACTGCCGGGGGTTTTTAAAAGGGTTTTTATACAAATGTTTATTGTTCTCTATGCCTTTTGTTCTATATATGATTTGTTTAAATTGGGGGCTATAAGATAACCGAAATGGTTCTAATCTTTCCCCTTCCCCCATCTCCGAAAAAATGAGTTACATGCGATATATTATTATTATTATTATTTATTAAATTATTATTGTTTTGTGTATAGGAGCTGACCCGAAGTCGATCCTGTGCGCATTTTTCAAGCAGGGCCAGTGTGGTAAGGGCGACAAGTGCAAGTTCTCACATGACCTCACGATCGAGCGTAAGTCGGAGAAGAGGTCGCTCTACTGCGACATGCGGGAGGGTGAAGACGACACCATGGAGAACTGGGACGACGAAAAACTTCAAGAAGTCGTCGCGAAAAAACATGGGAACGAGGTCGGGACTGCCCAAATGCCCAAAACTGATATCGTGAGAGAGAGAGAGAAAAAAAAATTATTTGTTTTATTCTTTCTTTTTTTTCAAATAATAAGTTTTTTAATACATTGAGTTTGTATAATAAATACATTTTCTTCTTTATATTTATTTATTATATAGATCTGTAAATTCTTCCTTGACGCTGTCGAAAAGTCAAAGTACGGTTGGTTCTGGCAGTGTCCGAATGGTGAGAGCAGCAACGTTTTAAAAACTTTTCATTCTGTTGTGTGTGTAAACGCATGCTCAAAAAGTACTATATGAATTAAAAAATAAAATAAAATCTCCTCTCCTACTTCACTATAAACAAGGTGCTCAATGTCACTACCGCCACGCGTTGCCCCCCGGATTCATCCTCAAGAGAGACGCCAAGAAACTCGCCGAGGAGTCCAAGAAACTCAGGGATGAGTTCACGCTTGAGGGTTAGTATTTGTTTTTTTAACCTTTAACTCGGCTGCTAAAACCGGGTTTGTTAAAATATAATAATTTATTTTTCTTCTCTTGTTTGCCCTTTTATAGACCTAATCGAGCGTGAGCGTGCGGCCCTCAACTCCCAGAACCTGACGAAGGTAACCCTGGAGAGTTTCATGATGTGGAAAAAGCGGAAACTCATGGAGAAGAAACAAGCGGCCAAGATGGACCAAGAGAAAAAGCTCAAGGACTTTAAGGCAGGGAATAAGATCGGGGTAGGTTTTAATTATTATAATAAATAACCTTTTTTTAATTCCAACTCCTTGGCAACAACAACAACAATAACAATATTACAATTAACAATTAATTTTTATTTATTTATTACGTTTCCTTTAATCCTTTAATCTCCCCCTCAAAAGCTCTCCGGCCGCGACATGTTCACGTTCAACCCGGAGTTGGCAAACGAGGCAGGTCTCTACGACGACGACGACGTCTCTTACCACTCCGGCGACCACTCGACGAACACGGGCGACAACTCGGACAACGAGAACGGTGAAAATAACTCTGACGACACGGAGCTCGTCGTGACGAACGACCTGAGCAACATCAACTACTACAACGAGTACTTCAAGCTCGAAGACCTCGATGAAGACCTTGGAGATGCCGCCACGACCACCGCCGCTGTGCCTGACGTGTCAAGGCTTAGGGTGACCGAACCATCGGGAGGAGGAGCTGCACCGGGGCCTAGCAATAATGGTAGTGGTACTGCATCGGCGGCGGCGGCGGCGGCGGCGGCGAATGTCCCAATCGACGAGGACCTATTTGAGGATTTAATCGACGATGACCTAGACGACCTTGATGATGATGAAGAGGAGGTGGATTGAGGAGCACACAATAGGAGAGTTAGAGAGAGACAGAAGAAAATAAACTTCGTACCTTCCCCTTTTGAAGAATAAAAAAAGCAAAACAAATCTTTAAAATAACAAATGATTTTTGAAGAAGGTTATTATTTATTTGGAGAGAAAAGTAAAAATTGTGAGAAAGAGACCAGAAAAAGTGACAACCGAAAAAAAAAAATTAATGTGTAAATTTTAATCCCATATGAAAATGAAAATGCGTACCAATCGTTGTGATTTTTTAAAAAAAACTCAATCAATATTTGGTTTCTTATTTATGATGAAGGAAATTAAACACGGGTTTCGGTAAATAAAACGTTGCTGCTCATGGAAAAAATAAAATGTTTTTCTTAATTATCATTATCATTGTAATTTAATTTGTGAGAAATGTCGTGTAATTTGAATAAGACAAGAAAGAAAAAAAACAAAGAGTTTTTAAATTGAAAAGAGAGTCAAGGTTTTCGTGTTTGTGTGTGTGGGCAAAAAATAAATAAATAAAAATGTTTCTGAAAAGAGAGAGAGATTTCTTCTTATCGTGTATTAATAAATAAAAAAATGGGGAAGATGAAAATAACGAGGAGATCGATGACGGTTGTTTTTTTTTTTATTATTTTTTGTCGCCTTCTTTATTTTTATACCTTACCATTTTAATAATTTGGACCATCCGCCAGGGGAAATATAATTTTATGAACGTACAATTTCAATTCAAATTCTCGTCATCTAATGTCTAATCTTTCTGGTCATCAAATTAAATTTTTTTGTCTTTTCTTTACATAATCTATCTACATACATAAAAGACAAAAATCTATGTTGTCGGTCTGTCTGTCCATTTTGTTGGAGGCAAAGATATGATGTCGAACAGGAATGCGGAAGTAATTGTGTAGTAATTATAATGAAGACGCTTCTTTTTTTTTTGCTCTTCGATGAGAGAATGTGGTGATGGCCCTTCAAAAACTTAAACTCCAAAACTCGAAAGCACATATCAAAATCTCTTCCACACACACCCACATTACAGGAACGCGCGGATAAAAAATTACGGTTGTTTTATTGACTGATTAAAAAGTGTGAATGATTTCTGATGTGTTGAAAATGACGCACTGCCAATATATGTTTGTACGTTTGACTTTGTTTTCTTTTTTTCACTATAGCACTGAATTTAGAATCTCTATCGAAATAATTTAGATTTTATTTCGTTTTTATGCAAATTAAATAATCGAGAGAGAAACTCTTTTTTTTATGGGAATATTTTTTTTTATAGTTTTTTTCTTCTCCTTTGTAAACATATTATTTATTTTTTTTCTTTTCTTTTTCATATCTCATCCAAACAAAAAACAAAAAATAAAAACTCATCAACAATTTCTTCTTCTTTTTTTTTTTTTTAAACAAATACGTTAAATAAACAGTAAACACGCGTTAATTAAACGATTTTTAATAGATATTTATATACTCGGTGGTGGTGGTTGTTGTTGTTGCGATTTAAAACAAGGCAGGTCGTGTCGGTTTACCTCCTCTATTTTCAACGGTGCCATCCGTGACCATCTGGGGGCTGTCTCACCCAGTAGCCGTATGGAGCGTGACCGTAGTCGTGGTGACCGTGACCTCCCTTCGACTGACCTCTGTATACCTTCACTTGGACGCGACCGTAGTGACCTCCGGCTAAAAGTTTTTTTTTAAAAAAATGAGAGAATATTTTTTTAAGACTTTTGTTACTCATACTGGTGGAACTCTTTCATAATATGTTTTGTGTGTTTCTTTGGAAACTTTGAGATAGGGAAAAGAAAAGGTTTTATTTTCACTTTTATGTGCTACTACTAGATAATAATTTAAATACCAAATACAAAATATATATATATTTTTTTTTTAAAATATGTTACTACTCACAAGCAGCTGTCTGGAGGTCTTCGAGTGTCTCGCCCCTGAGGATCCCTGCGGCGACGAGCGCCAGAACGGACGCCGCGACGGCCAACGCCAACGCGAACTTCATTTTTCTATTTTTATTTCTATTTAAAAACACGCAAACTATTTTTTTTAAAATATACTTTTCACACAAAATTTGTAATAAAAGTTTGCTAATGTAACACGAGCAACTCCTAGCAACAGACTAAATATACAAAGACGCGGTCGTCTCGTTATAATAGTTCCCTTTTTAAATACGCGTAACGGTCCAACGAGTTTTATATAGCATATATATCATCATGATAATAATATGAAGAAACTCAACGAGAGCGTATAATACTAACGCGCATCCTTTATCATTATTGCCATGGTATCCTTTATGCAATAGAGATTTAAAAAAAATATATAAGTAAACTCTCTCATGAAAAGTGAAAATAAAATAAAACCGCGCGCTCTCTCTCTCTCTCATTTTCATCAGTTTTTTAAATATTTAATTTTTATTATTATTATCATTATATTTTGATTACGACGTAAGAAATTCGTTATAATAGTTCCCTTTTTAAATACGCGTAACGGTCCAACGAGTTTTATATAGCATATTTATATATAGCATATATATCATCATGATAATAATATGAAGAAACTCAACGAGAGCGTATAATACTAACGCGCATCCTTTATCATTATTGCCATGGTATATCCTTTATGCAATAGAGATTTAAAAAAAAAAAAAGTAACTCTCTCATGAAAAGTGAAAATAAAATAAAACGCGCGCGCTCTCTCTCATTTTCATCAGTTTTTTAAATATTTAATTTTTATTATTATTATCATTATATTTTGATTACGACGTAAGAAACATCACAAAAACACAGACATATTTTTTACTTTTTTCTTATTATTATTATTATTTTCATTCTTCTTCTTGATGGTAGTTATAGTTATATGGGGATAAAGAATTAAATAAATCACAATTACAGAGATAAAACGTACTTACACGCGATTATTATTTTTTTTTCATCTTCTAAAACACACACACACACACTTAAAATAGAACATTTTTTGTTTCAAAACTCTAGAGTACTAAATAAAATCGTTTTTTTGCATTTTAACAATTTTTATTTTTAAAGTTACCTTTACCTTTAAAATCATGTCAAATTTAACAATTTCTTCTCTCTTTTTTTTAAATGGATCGCGCGCGGTTTTTATTCTTTTTATTTTTAATTTAAATAAAACGTTATGTTATTTGGATCATCACGCGAGGTTGTGAACCCTGTAGAAATCCGCGAGCACGTTGTTGCTATACTCTGGGGATGTTGATGAGCGCTCACTGTCCTCCAGGAGGTCGCGGACGTAGGCCTAAAGATTTGGAGATTTAAAGAGAAAAAAAAATAGAGAAAGTTTTATAATAAATCGTCATAGATGAAGAGACTTTTTTAAAATTTGTTTTAGGTTTGAATATTTTGAAGGAAATATTTTATTTGGTAAATACATAAAAAAAAGTAAAATTTTGTGATGGTTCATGGTGGTGACTTCACTAAAGCCATATAATAAATAATATTACTTTTGGGCCCCCGATATTTGAATTAAAATTTCATTGTTAATTTACTCTATAAAAAAGGCCAAGTTGGGGAGCCGGGACTGTTTATAAATAACGTTTTATATTTCTGTTATAATAATATTGCTCAGTGGTTTCCAAATTTCAAAATGTCAAGTGGCCAAGCTTGTTAATCCTTTAATTTCTTTTAAGGTTTTAAATAAATATATCACCTTAAAACTACTAACCACGCGATTAAACCGTTGGCTTCACGTTTCTCGTATTTTATTGTCATATATCGTCATATCGAAATAAATCGCTCATAAATAAATATTTTTTTATAATACCCTGTATTTAAATATCTATTTAAACGCTTCCGTACAAAAAAAAAATTGTAATCCATTATTGTATAGATATGCAAATTGCAAACAAGTGCGGTATTCTAAATAATAAACTCATCATCGTTTACTATATATACTTTGTATTTGTGTAAAGCAATAAGAACTTTTTTTACTTGTTTTTACCATAGTAACGACTATTACTCTAAACATACTATTTAGAATTTAATAATAATAAAACACGTGCCGTGCCTTTTTTTTTAAATCTATAAACAATTGATGAACGTTATGTACAATAATTATCTATCAAATTTTTAACAAGAAAGAATTTTTGTTGAGTTTCACTCTTTCTTTCTTTTTTTTTCATGCTTCATGTCCCGTGTGATTGAGTCATCATCATCAATTTTTTCTTCTCTCTCTCGTTTTTTGAAATGCTTTTTTTATCTAAAGATTAAATGAAACGGAAAGAGAAAAAAAAATTCTCAGGCAGTCACGTTTCTTTTCTTTGCTGCTTCACAAGAAAAATTCTCTGATTATTTTTTTAAATCGATGAACTGAATTTGGGAGGAGGGAATCCCCCTTCTATTAAATATATATATAGGTTATTAATTTACCAGTAAAAAATAAGCTACTCAAAAATATGTAATGTGTCTTGAAAATCGTTTGAGAATATTTTTGTAACAAAAAAAATTTGAAACAACTCATCCATGAATTTCGATTTAAAAAAAAAAAAAATTAAAATATTCAATTAATGTGGTTATCATATACCATCATCGCCATTAAAAAAAAAATCTTTATAAGTATATTGTATTATTTACTAGAAATTCGAGGCCAACGCCTTAGCGTTGTTGTTAATGTGGTAATTAATCTAAGGTGATTTTTAAAACACCTTAAAACTAATGGCCATAACTTCTTAGAAAAAAAGTTCGTTATTATTAATCTCTTTCATTTATATATTTAAACGACTGCTGGAGAAAGCAAGCAATTCGGGAAACTCTTTTTTTTTCATTCATTCATTCAGTTGAATTATTTAAACTATACGCCCATTCATGTAAATTCCTCACTCAGTTTTACTAATTTTACTAACCATAAGCACGAACTTTGAAAAGTCAATTTGCAGTTGGCCATTGTTTTAAAATGTGTTCTTTTTTTAAAAAATCGCTTTAACTACGCCTTAGCGTGGGCCTGGCGCTTCTTGTACATATATACTTATAATAATCTAGGTCTTATCTCCTCCTATATATAACCAAAGAATGGGAATGGCGAATGTCACCCAAAATATTTTATTAATGAAATTATTTTTCTATTTTTTTTATGAATGGTTGCCACGTAAATGTTTTTTACTACGAACTTTGACAGGTCAAATTTGGTGATTTGCCATGCAGTTAGCCATTGTTTTGAAACTTTTTAAAAATCACCTTAACTACCAACGCGGAGCGCTGGCTTCTAGTTCACTACTTGTTATATGATTTTTTTTAAAAGTGAAAGTGTATAAAACGAAATACTTTATAAAAAATTATCTCCATAGCAATATGGTTATTTTTAGCGTCTCGTTTTGATGAGGTTATATATATAGGTTATAGTGAGTGAGGGAGGAGGATGAACAATAACGCGTGAGATGCGATATAAAAAGATGATGATGATATGCATAGGCCAGAAAGAGAGAAACGTTGTTTTTTTTCATTTTAATACACACACAGAGACCTGTTAGCAACAGATATAACGTACTGTGTTTTATCATCGTCACGCTTCCATGGACGCACATACATTCTTATAAAACAATAAGAGCGTTAAGTTTCTTTTTTTTTTAATTGATTACCCCTTTTACCTGAGCTTTTTAGTTGTTTTTTTTTTAAAATAGAAAACAAATACGAAGTTTTATGTATTAAATAAGAAGTTTTTCTTTAAACCACCACCACCACCACACGTTTCACCAGAGAATCATTATGAAATATATACTTCTTTTTTTTTTAAATTATTATCAAATAATTAAAAAACAAGAAGAAGAAGAAGAAAAAAAAAATCTTGTTTATTCCTGACCTTGAGTTTATCGACGCCAAACGTCCTGTGACTCCTTTTCCTTGCTAGACTCTCCGCTGCGAAAGAAAAAATTAAGAGAAAATTACATATTTATAATAAAAAGTTTTTTTTTTTGAAACTGTATATACCGAGAGAGTGTCACGAATGAGAAAAAAAATGTACATAAAAAATAAAAACTTTTTATATAAAAATCACCTGGCTGAAACCACCGATGCTCGAAGCACTCTTCCGCCGAGGGCCTTTTCAGTGGTGACCTCTTAAAGATGAGCATGATGAGCCTGGTCGCCTCCTGCGTGAGGTCCTTGTACAGATGCTCGAACCTGAACCTCACGAAAAGGATGTTCTGCTTCGTCTCATCCTCCGAGTCGCCCTTGAACGGGGAGTGGCCAGAGAGCAGCAGGTAGATCAACACACCCACCGACCAAATATCCGCCTGGCCCGTCACGTGACTCTCCGAGGAGGACAGAAGGGACTCGGGGGCTAGAGGGAGAAAGAAAAGAGAATTTTGTAAAAATTTAAAAAAAGATCACTATAAAAGTTTTTTTTAACTCACTTTAACTCACAAGTCAGAATTTTTTATTTAAACTCACAAGATCAACTTTACTGATTTTTTTTTTAAAACAAAAACAAAGCTTTAATGGCACTCACCAAAAATATTTGTTAAAAGACTCAGGGTTTTTGTTTTCACTCTCTCTCAAGGATTATTATTTTTTCCCCTCAAGTAAGCAGAGAATTAAACTAACGTTCCACTAGCAACCAACAACAAAAGGTGTCAATAACAACATACACACAGTTGGGTTGTTAGGAACTCAAAATACTTCACACAAAAAAAAACGTTAACTCACACAAATATTTAACTCGTATTTAAACAAGATTTTATTTTTTTTGTTTAAACTGACCAACAAACTCGAGGTCCCGTTCGAGGTTGAGCCTCCCGTTCAGTCTGCCATTGACGAGCTCGCTCGGGACACCGACCCTAAAACAACAGAACAGAGTTTTTATTTAAGTACACCCGAAGAATTTTAACATTGATTTAAAAGATTCCAGTCGATTGGTTCCGCTCTTTCACCCACCTGTTAATCCTCTGCCCAGCGCTCAGGTCGATGATCTTCACCGTCCCCGTGCTCTGGTCGACAGCGATGCTTCCTAAAGAAAGAGAAATGAACAACAAAATTATTATTATTTTTTTTGCATATTATCATCACCTTATAATACCATGCTAACTCAGATGCGAGAATGTTTTTCTATTTGTACATTATAAATTCTGGCGTTATTTAATTACTTACCCGGCCCCAGCCCGATGCACGCGACCCCCGACCAGTGGAGATAGCTGAGCCCATGGAGCACCTGTTCCATCACGTTGACGACGTTCTGCTCCGTGTACTCTCCCATCGAGACAAAGTGCTCGAGTAACGGAAGCATGTTGACGCCGCACCCACTGTAACTCATGGCAACGCCGCTACCGACCTGGATAGCCTGCGTGTACTCACCGCCGAGAACGTGGTGGTGGACGAGAGATTTGACTAGCTCGAACTCGTCAGCCGATGTGATGCGGTATAACATGTCGCCGGACTATTATATAAAAAAATTTACGGGGGTGTGTAAATACATTTTTGTTCGTGGGGGGGGGTAAAGTCCGAGTTATATTATCTCATTACCCTGAGAACATTGGTGAACGCCCCTTTGATGAGAACCTCTGGCGTGCTGACACTCTCGAAGGCATGGAGCTCTGTGGAGAGTGGCGTCGGGTTTTTCTCGACCGAGTACTCTGGCGTCGGCAGCGTCCTCGGCATCAACTTACCCTCTGGGAGTAACGCAACGCGGAACTTCCACGTCGACTGGCCTTGCTTGTTCCGGGCAATCACCTAATAAAAAAGCAATTAACAGAAAAAAAAAGTTTCTTTATTTAGACACAAACAAACTCACCCACCCAAACTCTTCTTAAAAATCAAAATATCTATAAGAAAAAAAACCCAGAATTTTTTATCATTGCCTTGTAATTGGTGAGGTCGGTATTTTTCAGCGAGTGGATGATAAGCCGTGACCGGTTGACCGTGTTCTCCTGTGAAGAGCTCACCTCCAGCCGGTGGCGGTGGACCGGGTCGTTCGACTGGAGCAACGTGTCGTTTCTATAAACGGAGAAGAGCAAATACAAAATAATATTTTTTTTAAATATCTATTGAATATAACCGCGACATCATCATTTTATGAGTGTTAACCCAATGATTGAATCACTTTTTAAAAACCGCATATATAAAAAACGGTTTTTTAAACAACAAACAATTTTTTTCTTTAAAACAAAATATTTTATCATATCAAAACCCGATAAAACCCCGAATAATAAAAAAAAACGTTAAATTAATATAAATACACGCCACTAACTTGAACCACTGAACATCGGGAGCGACGGGTTCCCCATCGGCGAGCACCCTGATCTCCAGATCGCCCCCAAACTCCCGAACATACGTGACGGCCGAGGGTCTTTCCCTAAAACAAGGCTCTCGTCCCTCACGCTTCATGGCGATTATCGCGTCAGCCTCAGCCTACAACAACAACAAGCAAAACCACAAAAATAATTACAAATTCTCTCCTTAGCAACTACGATATCAATATAAAGATGTATAAAAAACTTGTTTTGGCGATTATCGCGTCAGCCTCAGCCTACAACAACAACAAGCAAAACCACAAAAATAATTACAAATTCTCTCCTTAGCAACTACGATATCAATATAAAGATATATAAAAAAACTTGTTTTCATTCTTATACATATGTACATACCTGGATATCAAGCCTCGTCCCAACCTCGTGCCGAAGTCGTCGTGGTTCCGAGTTGATAGGGCCCTTTTTTTATATGCATAAAATATTATAACATTATTTTTTAACTCCATGGTAATTAACTAATACAGCTATAAACACTGACCTCCCCATACTCAACGATCCTCTGCCTCCGCTCGTCGTCAACCTGCACACAAAAAAATGCACGAATATTTTATTTAGTCGTTTTATTATTATTTCACACAAATTTGTCTCCATAGGCAACACAGACACAAAAAAAAACATAAAGTTAAAAAAAAAACCTCCTCATCCATCACGTCCGTGAATTTCCTCCGCTCGAGAATGATCGGCACCTACCAAAAATAAACGAGAAAACGGCGTCATATAAATATATTTAATTGAGCACATATCCGGTAACAAAAACCGCATATTATACATATCCATAGCAACATATAAAAGTCAATATTAACTCACATTTCTATCATAGTAAGACCCCTGTAGATGAAGTGCGAACGAAGGCGACTGGCTCGCCGCGACTTTCATGTACTGGCGGAGGCGAGCCGGGAAATCGGTGTCGCGGAGCTGGAGCAGGTACGTGTCGTCGCCCGATGTGTAGCTATAACGAGAGAGAGTGGAAATTAATTACAGGTTATACACACACGTTACCATGTAAATAAATAAATAAATAAATAAATAATATCTCTTTTTAAATATTGTGTGTCTACTCACTGACTCTCCGACGCGAACTCATCAATTTCAACGTAAGGCCTTTCGAACGAAAAGTCGCTCTTCGTGATAACCTTGAACTCACGCTCCTCCACCCAGTCGTAGCCTTTTGAGAAATAAAAAATTTAATCAGAGTTTTTATTTAAAAAGAAAATTATTATTCAAGTTTTCGTTTAACCATATATAGAACCATCTAATTCTGAATTTAAACATACCGGGTGGATAAACCATTTTACTTGGATGTTTGTAGGCAACCTATATATATTGAGGAAAAAAAAAGGTGCTTAACAATTTTTTTAATCAAAACTCTTCAAAAGAAATCAACTAAATCCAGGGTAAACTAATTCGCCCTGTAAAAAAGAACACAAACAACCTCCAACGGATTCCTCCTGAACACCTCGATACAATCAGCGTTCGACTGCCACGCCCTCAAGTGGTTGTAGTACCTCACGTGTCCCTCGTTGAAGAGGTTCACGTAACCACCACCTGTACCACCTCCACTACCACCTCCACCAGTGACGAACCACTCATGCCCGATGAGTTCCTCCGCGGTGGGCCTATCCCCCGGATTAATTTTGAGGAGGCTCGAGAGGAACGACCTCGCCGACGCCGATAACCTAGACACGTGCTGCTCGTTGATACTACCGTTCCAGTTCTTGAGGTTTTCCATCGTCTCTTGGTCGTTGAGACCAACGTAGGGGTGCTAGGGCAAGAAGAGACAGAGAGAGATAAAAGCGATTTCAATGTAATTTAACTAATTTTCAATTACCGAATATGTTTTAGTAAATAGAATAAAATAAAATGAAATAAAATAAAATAAAATAAAATATTTTTTTTCTAAAAACTCACATGCCCAGTGAGTAGTACATAAACGATGACGCCCAGAGACCAAATATCAGTTTTCGCCCCAATCGCTGACCCAGAGATGAGCTCGGGTGAGGCGAACTTTAAAGAAACAATAATTTTTTAATTATTATTTTTACATGAACATGATTAGAGTAGTAGTAACCCATGGCAATACATATTTAATAAATTTTTTTAAACTCACATGCCCAGTGAGCAGTACATAAACGATGACGCCCAGAGACCAAATATCAGTTTTCGCCCCAATCGCTGACCCAGAGATGAGCTCGGGTGAGGCGAACTTTAAACGTGAAAAGAAAAACAAATCATTCATTTTTAACGAACATAAATGGAGTCTAGTAACCCATGGCAATACAGATTTAATAAATTTCATCATCCCACCTCAGGATGACTGTACCGATGAGTGGTGGGGTCGTTAAACCTGGACAGCCCGAAATCGGTGAGCTTGATGAGGTTCGAGCGCTTGTGCGTGAGGAGGATGTCAAGGGGCTACAATAGAAGAAGAAGAGCAAACATGATAAGATCTTAAGATAAGATAAGCTGATTTTAAAATTCCTTATTCGCTTTTAAAGAAAGTTCCTCCTCGTGTTCACTTGTTTTTTACCTGCAACCCACAGACCCAGAGCCTCGACTCGTGGAGGTCCCGAAGTCCGGTGACGATCTGGAGAACGAACCTGTCAACAAAAACCACACATTTAAAGCACATTTAAATATAAATACAAAAAAATTTTTAAAAATTTAAAAAAAAAAGGAGATTTTTTGTCTATTGCCCCCCAATTTATTTTATTTCACCTCCTCACGACCTCCTCATCAAAATCCTCTAGCTCGTAGATGAGATGACCAAAGAGGTCACCCCCATTGCACAGCTCGTTCACCAGCACGAACGTCCTGTTGTCAAAGAAACCGTCATACAACCGAACAACGTGAGGACTGTTCACGTTCGCCCAGTTCTCAATCTCCGTCTCGATCATGTGACGGTGGAGGCTCGACATTGGACTGTCGCCTGTAGCACAGGGGGTCATGGGAAATTTGGTTATTTTTTAAAAAATAAACTGTAAACTTTTGTGGTGGGAAAAAGCCCGATAAGCCGATATATAGCGTCATGTTTTTTTTTTGTTTCTCTTCAAACCTATGATCATCCTCTTGGCCGCCCACGCACCACCGGTCCTCGTCTCCACGACGTGAAAGTGGACACCTTGGGTGCCTCGGCCAATGATCTCGCCAAAGTGGTAGTAGTCGTTGGGGTCGCTTGGGTTGAAACGAAACAAAAATAAAATCAAATAAAAAGTTTTGTACAATAAAACTACAAAGTCTTTTTTTTAAATGTCTGATATCCAAAAAAAAAATTTAAACAAAATTTTTTAAAAGTTTTAACAAAGAGAATGAGTTAAGATGAGTTTAACCTAAAAAAAAAAACTCTAAAATATCCCACACATACCACTTCCTGAGCCTAAGAACTCGACTCCTAACCCCGTAGTTATTCCACGTCCATGCGCTCTCATCCTCGTACACGCGCATCATAGCGGAGCTGTGAACGCTCCCAGCATGGTTCGTCGCCACGATCGAGTAGAGCCCTTCGTCCCTCAGCAGCGTGTCCTCGAAGAGCACGTTAACAGCGACGGTGTACTCGTCCACCTGGACGACCTGGAACGGTTTCGCAGACGCGTGCCAGTCCTTGAACAACCTGATCGTGGGACAAGGGTCGCCCCTAACGACGCAGTGGAGACGGCCATTCTTACGGGCACACACGTGCGTCTCGCGGAGGTGGTCCACGAAACGGGGGTACTCACAGATTCGGAGCTCTACCGACTTTTAATTCGGGTAAAAGAAAAGTGTAAAAAAGGATTAAAAATAAAGATTATTTATTATGGAATTAAAATTGTTTCCATGGATTTATATAAGAATAGGACAATACCTGTGACGCGATACCATGAGGATTGGTGGCGATGCACTCATACCGTCCAATTTTACTCGTGGTCATCTCGTTCAAGTACACCGTCACGATGCCGTTGTCAGTGTACCTTGAGAAATCAAATGAAATTAGTTTACACGATTTTTTAATATTTTTATCCTTTTTGCTATGGTTACGTTTTTTTAAACGGATCTGTAATAAAAGTAAATAATTTAACCCATTCGGTATTTTTTAAATTACGTGTGGTTCGGCTGACTAGGCGCCCCATTGAACTTGAACGAGACGTTTGGTTTCGGATACCCGTACACTGCGAAGCAGACCGTTGCCGGGGTACCCCTTGCCGCGAACTGAATATCCCTCTCCGAGTTGAGAAATCTGGGCGCGTGCGTGTAGTCCGGGTGAGGTGGGAGAGTCAGGTCGTAAGAGCGGGGAATCGACGGAACTACCATCGGCTGCCAGTGGAGGGGTGGGAGGTTCAGCTTGTTTCTATAAGTAGAGGGTTGTAAATTTTAAAAAAAAATGTCATCTCCCATAGCAACGTGATAATTAAAAAAACTTTGTTGTGTTCTGGTCCGTTATCTACCTGTTCGTGATGACGTAAGGGCTCGGTTCGGACACGTATTTCTCCCCCCACTGAACCCTCACCCTGAACTTGTAATCGAGAGTGGGGCTCGGGAACTCGACGTCGGCATGGCAATTCTTCAGCCCAGAGTACACCGTCTTCCAGTCGTTACTGTCCGATGGGGCCATCTCGAGGAGGTACGTGCAGGGGTACTCCGAGTGCACGTTCGGAAGGGCTGAAGGGGAACAAATTTTTGTTTAAAACACCTATCACATACGTTGCTATAGAAATCCATCGTTATAATATTTAATAATAATAAAATAGCCTTTCTCTCTCTTTTATAATTTGAGTACCCGGTTTCCAGTTGACCGTCAAGCTCGTCCCGTCCATTCTCGTGATGACGGGCCTGTCGGGCAGGGCCGTAGGTCGGAGGTCGCTGTAGCCACGGTAATAGTCGCCAAGGGGACTCTGCTCCTTTCGACCGCGAGCATCAAATGCTTTTGTTTTTACAAAGAGAAAAGAACATACGAGAAAGTATAAGCAACATTTAACATAAAGTCTCTTACATTTCTATTACTACATCACCTCCCTGATAACTCTTAACTATGGCAACATTGCTACGTTTAAAAAAATAATTTTAAAAAAAACTCAACTGTCAAACTTGAGCGTAGCGACGCAAGACGCCTCCCCAAGCTCGTTAAAGATCTTGAGCTTGTACTCGCCGAGGTCTCCAACGTTCGTGTCGTTGACGACGAGCTTGATAAGCCCGGCACCGATACCGTCTCTATATTTGTGTAGAATAAACATAGTTACGAAACTGACAAAAAATATATTTTTGCTTGGTTTCCAAAAACAAAAATGCCCTCTATAACCTGATGAATTGTATCCTGGACCCTGGTGAATCGATAACCCTCTTTCCATCACGGTACCACTCGGCCTATACAAAAAAATTAATAATAATTGCAATATAAATGATAAGCGAAAAGATTAGTTTCTATGTACTAGATTATAATTGTCGTCACTTATTCTGTTGACTCTGTTAATTTGTTGGAAAAAAAAACGGTTTTCTTTTAAATACCTCCGGCTCTGGGTTCCCCCCGATACAAGCGGTGAATTTCGCCTGCATCCCCGGGTACACCTCGGTGCTCCCGATCGTCTTGAGGAAGTAGGGCAACTCCGTTTTCGGGCCCTGTGGGGGAAGAGTCTCGACAACGTCTGCAACAGAATAAAACAAACAAAGATGAAAAATAAAATTCTAAAAGTTTTAGGGGGCGTTCATTAATAAAATTGTATTATAATAAAGGTAGAATGTGAATTGTGAACCCATAAATACCGAGCTTCGCGTTGCACACGGCTTTCCCCTCGACATTCGACAGCTCACACGTGTAAACTCCGATATCCGAGTCGTCACAGTTACGCACTTGCAGAGCAACGACGTCATCCTCAACACGGACACGGTACTTGTCCGATTTCGTGAGGTCAAGCTCGTTGCCTTTTTTATATCAGATTAAAAAAAAAGTTAAAACAAAATTACAAATTTTTTTTTTTTACTAAATCCTAAAAATTATAATTAAAAAAAAACAATTCCAAAAGCATTTAAAAAATATAAAATTCTCCTTACCATCCTTCAGCCACCTCACTTCTGGCGCAGGAAAGCCAGCAACCTTTAATTATCAGATTTTTTAACAAAACAAAGACCACGGTTATATATAGCAAAAAAAAAAAACGGAAACAAAAATACTTTTGTTAAAAATTTTCATATTCGTTTCATCATCCCCATATGATTAAATGATGGTTAAAACTGATTAAATTTTAAATACCTTCCCCCCAAACTTGCAGTCCCTGGTAGGCAGCTGCGCTTGGTCGGTGAACCGTTGGAGAAACTCTGGAGCCCTGTACACTTTGTTGACGCTGACGACGCACCGAGACGCCACTTCCCCGTTACCATTCACGAGCTTGAGCGTGTACTCACCGGCGTCGGCCATCCGCGTCTCGGGTAACCGGAGCTTCACGACCGTTCCGTCAAACTCGAGTCCGTCGCCGACGTCGATTACCTTACAAGAAAATATTTATATAAATATGTGTGTATATTTTTTATCGTTATGATAAGACAAAAAAAATGATACGATTTTTAAAACATTCGTAATTATTATTTGTTTTTTTTTATAGCTTATCAATGAATATGATAACACAAACATAGGTACCTACCTGTCCATCTTTCAGCACCTGGACCTCTGGGATGGGATTTCCGTCGACCTATTTTTTTTTTTTTTTTTTTTGAAGGACAAAATTAGATTAGATTGAGATTAGATTTGAAACATTAAAGATTATAAAAGTTCATCGTCTCCATAATTGCATTCCCCCAATTCCCTCAATTCTCTCACCTTAGCGACAAGCACCATCTCAGCCCCTTCATTGACGACCTTCTTGTCGACGAGTTCCTGGATGAAGGCGGGTGGAGTGAGCGCTATAAAAAAAAATAATTTTAAAATATCTTCCACTTGATTTAAGTATCGACTTTTAAAAAAAACATTATAACAGATTAAAAATTAATTTTTTTTACCCCCCTCCCGTAGCCTAGAGACAACGATGAGTTTACACTCAGACTGGGTGCTCCCCTCCGAGTTGCTAGCCTTGAGCACGTACGTCCCTGACGTCTCCGCTTTCTGAAGCTTGTGCTCAAACTCGAGACCGTTCTCTATCGTACGCTGCTCGAACGCGATCGGGGCGTCCTCGAACGTCAGGGTGCTTTGCGATAATAATAATAATAATAATAATAATAATAATATTTCCATGGAAACACTATGACCAGGAATGAAGAGTTTTATGTCAAAAAAAAAGACAAAAAAGAAGACTTTTCCTTACAGTTCCGGCAGCGGATGTGCCTTGACGGTGGTGCGCAGTGTCAGTGGCTGGCCCTCGATAAGCTTGATCTGGGCGGGGAGCGGAGGGTTGATGCGGGGGCGCGTGCGTGGGGCTAAAGTAACAACAAAACAAAATATTATCATAAATCACCCTGGTAATCGATTTTAATATTGAATATATAAGAATTTACCCTCTACGTTGATGATCCCACTCTGAATGGTCGCCTCTCCCCGAAGGTTCCTCGCGACGAGCGTGTAAATCCCTCCATCTGTCATCTGAGCACACTCGATCGCCAGGGAAACGCTCCCATCAGCATACACTTTCACCTCGTGCACTCCTGGCTCAGTCTCAGCGATTATCTTCCCCGTTGGGTGGACCCAGCACACCTCAGGGAATGGCTCACCTGCCACCTTTACACACAGAAGAACCATAGTAACGAACTTAATTCATTTGTTTTTAACAATTCGCCACTTTCAATTTCAAGGTAAAAACAATAAAAAAAAACCCTGACCTTCCCCTTGATCTCAAACCATGTGTTCTTGGTAACCATTTCTGGATGGACGAGGCTGCCATCGATTTTCGGTGCGAACGTGATATCGACTTGTGCCCTCCCTTGCGCCGAACCGTTCGCGTTGCTAACGTTACACGAGTACGCTCCTTTATCCTCCCTCGCCGCGCTCTTCACAACGAGCGTCGACCTCGTAGGCGTCGTCGTCACGGTAACGCGAGGATCATTGAGGTCAATCGGGGTCCCGTCCTTCAGCCACGTTACCGTTGGGATCGGAGACCCAGAGATATCGACGCTGAGCACAAGATCCTCCTCGTTCTCCTTGAAGTTGTACGTGTCATCGAGGTTGGCCACCGTCGGGGACGTCTGCAACATCTCGAGCTTCGTTTTCGAGATCGCCTCACCTGCCTTGTTCGTCGCTTGGAGCGTGTACTCGCCGAGGGTCTTGGGGGTCACCTTTTATTTAGAAGAATGATTTTTCCATGAGTTACTATAGTAACACGTTATTTAATTGTATGATAAATATATAACTCTTTATGTAAAAAATTACCGTCCCGTCGATCTTGGTAACGTTCTCGTCAATCTGAGCACCGTTGAATAGCCAGACGATGTGGGGTTTGGGAACGCCCTCGACCTCCGACTCAAAGTGGAACGCGTCACCGTCCTGGATCGTGTACGTCTCTTTCAGAGGGGTCACAATCTTGGGCGGAACGACTACAAAAATTTAACAAAAAGTATTGTTATCGGAGAGAGTTTAAGATTAGTTGCCATAACAACAAATAAAAATAAAATCCTAAATTAAAATACACTAACGCTCGATCCAGTCGATCTGGCAGATGCTCTCCGACTCCCCGTACTTGTTCGTGGCGACGACCTTGAAGTACCTCTCCTTCCGGTTCGGCACGAACTGAACCTTGGAATGGTAGCTGTCGCCTTCACGGGTCGGCTGGACCAAAGGCTTGAACGTCGTCTCGACGTCCTGTTCACGAACGAAATATTTGCGAAAAACTTTTTAAAAACTCCGATTTTTAAAAAACCATCTTAAACCATCTTAAAACTCGTAGCTTATCATAAAAAACTGACCGCCTTCCACTCGATCTTGACCTTCTCCTCGCAGTAGTCAAGAATGTTGACCTCGAGGTCGTAAGACTCTGTCTCCAGGATACGCATCGAGTTGGGGAGCGGGGACGTGAACTGGGGCTTACCTAAAAAAAATAAAAATAATCACATCACAATATTAAAACAGATTCATCTTTTAAAACCCCTCTTAAATCCTCATTTACCCTCCACGATGACTGTCGTTTTGCTCCACACCTCCCCAATGTCGTTGACGGCCTTGAACGCCCACTCCCCCGCGTCCTCATATTTGACGGCGTCAAACGTGAGCGTGTACGTCTCGGTGCTCTTCTTGCTGATCTTGATCCTGGCGTCAGCCTGAACCTCCTTCCCGTTATGGTACCAAGTTCCGACTGGCGTCGGCGTCGTCTCTTTCAGCGTCACGTTCAACTCTTGGGTCGTGCTGTTCTCCAGGCGGGTCACCGGGCTCAGGCCCTTCGATATCACAGGGGGCGCTAGAAAGAACATTTAAAAAAATATATACATAAAGTCACATACATACACCAACGATTACTTATCGGAATAGTTTATCGGAAAAACCTACCCTGCATGGTAATCGTGGCGGAGCTCTCATCGGCCCCGAGCCCGTTATCAATGACAACTTTGACGGCAAACTTGCAGCCGTCCTCCTTAAATGCGTCCTTGACGACGAGACTGTAACGGGCACCGTCCACCTTCTGCTCGTATGCCTATAAAAGAAAACAAACAAATATTTTTTCTTTGTTACTCGCTTATCGCGCGTGTTGGCCAAATCGTTTGATAACCCTCCCAATGAGAGGTTGTAAGAAAAAAAAAGATTAATAATCGCGCAAATAATCAATCACCTTCCCGCAAATCTCGACGTTATCGATGAACCACTTGACTGAAGTCGGTTTCGGGTAGCAGTCGACCTGTATAAAAAAATAAAATTTAAATGTATTCTTTTGGTTACTGTTCGCTTTATCGTGCGGGTCCAATTCTTTTGATAACCCTCCCCAGTCACCCCCACCACCGAAGTGTCGACAGTTAAACAAAAATTTAACCGGTTTTTACCTTGACGCCGACCTCAGCCTCCCCGTGCTCCTCCACCAAAACGTCTTTCAGCCCATCGACGATCTTGACGCCTCGCCTTACATTGAACAAACAAACGGTCTCGTCTTTCGCGAACTGGTTCGTTGCCGTGCCAACCAACTCGTAGTCGCGGCGATCTTTCAGCTCGGGTACCACCAGTCTGTACACCTGGTGATCTGTATAGCACGGTGTCGGATCAAGTGGAAAATTATAATTGGGGGCCATTTATATATAGGGTGATTCATAAAACATGGCAATGTTGAAAATTACACGTTAAAGAAAAAAGAAAAAAAAAGCTTTGTTTCTACCTAGTTTCTCGTATTTAAAATCCTGTGAACCAAACAAAAAACAAAACACGATTAAATTATGAATTTTGACACCATACGATGAAACGTGAAACGCGATAACATATGCATATAACAACCCCATTTATTTTTTACACTCACCTTCCCATCAAACTTGAACTCCACTTTCGGATCGGGCACACCCGCCACCTTGACGACGAACTGTCCTCCGTCGTCACCAATGTCTCTTCCCTATATATATGGGATTAACCGAATTATTTTTTTTTTCATTCAGAGTTTAAAAAAAATCGTATCTGACTATATATATCCTATGTCCCACGAAAGATGGTATACCGTTTTTAAATGGCATTTGAAAACTGCTTTATTTTTTAATTTTACCATAGAAACAATTTACCTTCTTTCATGGGACATACTGTATATCAAAATCGTCAAATAAAGCATTCGATTCCGCTACACGTTACCTGATTAGCCGGAAGCCTCTCGACGAACCTCGCGGGCATGGTCGCGAGCACATTCCAGAACTCGGACATTTGTCCAACGGCGTTGCTAGCGACGACGGAGTAAGCTCCAGTGTCATCAAGCGTGACCCGCTCAATGCACAGCGAGTACTTTTGACCGTCCGCTGACTGAACGAATTTTATACGCTCGCTCGAGACAATCAACTGGCCGTCTATTCAATAACAAAAAGAAAGAAAAAAAAAATACTTTGAAAACATTTGTTTCAAAAACAAACAAAAAATGGTTTAATGAGACAATCAACTGGCCGTCTATTCAATAACAAAAAGAAAGAAAAAAAAATACTTTGAAAACATTTGTTTCAAAAACAAACAAAAAATGGTTTAAAAATCCAAATCCCTCATACCTTTATACCACTTCAATTCTGGTTTCGGGTTCCCCTCGACCTCGACCTCGATGGTGAACCCTTTCTCCGCCATCATCTCATGGTCCTGCATTTTCTTCATGAACCTGGGCGGTTGTCTGACGAGGAGTCTCCCTTCAGTAGTCGCTTTCCCGAGATCGTTCGTAGCAACGACAGTGTACAGCCCCTCATCATCATACGTCACATTCTTGATGATGAGCGCTATCGACTCGTCGTCCTCATAGAGGAATCGGACTCGTCCCCCAGCCTCGAGAGCCTGCGACTTATCTTTCAGCCACTGGATCGACGGTTTCGGGAATCCCGTCACCTTCAGCTCCATCATCGCCGAGCCACCGACACTCACCTCAGTGTCTGTTAACGACGCCGTTATCTTTGGGGCCTCGGGCTCCTTCAGGAGCTGGTTGATTCCGCCTTGGACTGTGAGCTCGGCGGAACAGGATATGCGGCCAGAGGAGGTCGCAGCGACACAGGTGTACAGGCTTTGGGTTTAAAATTAAGCGGGGGGTGTGAAGGAATTTCAAACAAATTTTTCAAAGTTAATGAAGTTTTTAAAAACGTCTGGTATAAAAAAGTGATTAAGAAATGAGAGATGGAAAAAAAAGAAAATGATTTTGTACCCTGCGTCTTCCGGCTTAACATGTTGAAAGACAAGAGCGAGCGTATCTTCATCGTCCTTGAACAGCACCTTGAAATCCTCACCAGGCTCGAAAGACTTCCCGTCACGGAACCATGAGAATTGGACCTAAGGAGCAGCAGCACAGCGACAGGGAGAAACAAAGTAAAAACAAGATATTATAAAAAAATATTAATTCGCAATAACTACATATGTAAGAAACCCGAAGAATGTTTTTTTTTAACATGAGAAATTATATGACGAGCGTATTTTTAAATATATTTTTTTAGAAATGCATCTGATTCCACAACACACCTCTTCCCCCGGCTGGAGAAGCCCCTTTCTCTCTCCAGCGACAGCGTCTCCGGCATGCATCGCCGTGCCCTCGTTGAACACTATGAACATGAACATGGATAGATCACAGCAGTTTTAATTGTCGTCACGTTATCATGAAGCAATTGTTTTTTAAATATTTAAAAACAGATTTAAAGATCCCCCCCCCCTTCTGCCCTCTCTCACCATCCTTCTCATCGACAACCCTAACTTTCGCACTGACATCGTTGGACCCGTGCTTGTTCGTAGCGGTGACGGTGTACGTCCCCGCGTCACCCTCCTCGATCCGCTCAATCTTCAGCTCGTACTTGCCGAGACCTAGGCGGGTTATCGAGAGACGGGGGTCTTCAGGGATCAACTTCTTGCCGTCACGCTTACTAAAAAAAATTAAATATTTATTATTATTATTATACTTTTATACTTTTATAGTACTTAGGAGTACTTTTATATATATTTCCATGACAACTCATTCAAAGAAATTTAAATAATAACAAAAATCGCCATTTTATTATAAAAACGTTATTAAATAAACATTAACTCACAACACAACGTCCGGATCAGGATTCCCGGTGATAAGAAAGAGAAAGTTGACGGTGGTGTTCCGGAGGAGTTCCGTGTCCTTGAACTTGACGAGGAAGTGGGGAGAGTCACGCTCCGTTTTCTCCTTACGCTCCGCCGGGGACACTATGTCGTTATGGGGACAACACACACGTATTTATAACATTTTGTAAATACATATATATACAGGGTGTTTTTTGTGAGATATTTTTACCCGCAATACTTCGTATTTATATATCGATTCCTGAGGCCAAAATTCTCAGCATTTAAATCATTCTTTCTTTCCACTTTACTTTTTAACACCCTGTAGCGTGGTAGTCGTGGCCGTCTTGTTAATAGTAATAATAATCAAATATAATTTAAAACTGTACGACTCAACTCTGATGCACGACGAGCACGGCAGAGCACGTGACAGGTTCGGAGATGCCACCTCCCCCACCCCCAACGAGCTCGCACACTTTAGCCGTGTACAAGCTGGCGTCTTCCTCCTTGCAGTTGAGCAGCGTCAAGCTATGAACGTTTCCTTTCGACTCGATTTTCACGCGGTCGGCTAACTTGTCATCCAGGGGACGATTTCCTTTCAACCACGAGATTATCGTGTTGTTGCTCGAGACCTTCAGCGTGAACGTCGCGTTGTCACCGGCTAGAATAAAAAAAATTACATGATAGATTTAAATTTAAATAAATAAATAAATACACTGCATGAGAAAACCGAAATCGGGGTGGTTATAATTATTCTTAAAAATGAATATATAAAATATATAATAATATATAAAATCATAAAATGAAGTATTTTTGATTATATCTCTCTTCTTACGTTCACACTCTGCAGACTGCATCGGCTCGATAATCTTCAAGTCCGTCACGCTCGTTTGCCTGTGTGTATTTATATTTACCGTTTAAAAAAATAATTTTTTGTTATTGAGTATAATAATATTTATATTTAGATATATACAAGTAAAAGCTATAGGGCCCCGAATCAGTTAATTTAGTTTTAAGTTTTTTTTAAATAGCTATTCTGTTAGGTGTCATATTCTATTTAGTAATTTATTTATTTTTAAATTCAATATACACAAACCTCGCCATAATCACGGAGCTCCGTCTCCTCGTGAGCTTGGCGAGTGAAGGTGGTGGCGTCTCCTCTTTCCCGGCGTCCATTGTTGTTGTTCTCGGTTGTTGCTGCTGCTGCTGATCTGTTGCTGACAACGGTTTCTGTTGTTCTCGTGGTGACGCCTCTGCTTCCTTATTTTTATTAACACTCGATTGCTTGCTAACTTGCTGTTTATTCTTTTCTCCTAATCCTCCTACTCCTGAGTCCCGGGTTTTCTCTGCTGCTGCCTCCTCCGACTTTACTACTGATTCTGTTGGTGCTGCTGCTGTTGGTGCTGCTGCTGCTGCTGCTGCTGCTGCTGCTGCTGGGGTATTCTTCTTTGGTTGCCCTTCTGCTGCTTTCTGCCCTTCTTTCGAACTCACTCCACCCTCCTTGCTTTTATCGACAGACGCCGCTGCTTTCTCCTGTTGCTGCTGCTCTGATAACACTGATGGCGTCTGCTGCTGTTGACTAGACTTTCTTGTTGACTGTTGCTCAGGTACTTGCTTTTTCTCCTCCTCCTTATGCTGACTAGCGTCTTTTTTCGCAGGTACTGTCGCTACTTTGTCGCTACTGCTGATTCCGCCTTTGGTTTTTTCACCTCTATTACACCCGCTGATCCCCTCTTTTTCTTTTTCTCTGCCTCTGCGTCTCCCTCTATCTCCTCTTCTTCCTCCTCCTCCTCTGCCTTGATCGTGTGCTGATCACTGGAACTGGTGCAGCTCTCCTCCTCGTACGGCACGTTCAGCAACTCGACACCAACGCCGGGCAGCAATTTCGGGGTTCCACCTCCTCCACCGACTTTCACCTGTTGCTGTTGAGGTGGTGTTGGAGTAGTGACGCCGCCTACCCGATGCTGATGATGATCCTCTTGCTCTTCTGCACCTCCCTCTCTCCTCGCCGCCTTCCCTAGCTCGTGCACCCACGTGTCAACGGTCCCAAGACCTCCACCTCCACTACTACTGTCTCCTGATGACCCGTTATTGGCCTCAAACGCGACGCTCCTCGCTTCCGAGACAAGCCTGAACGACCTCGGCCCAAGACACTCGACAAAGTAGTCGGGAATGTGGAGCGCAAGCTTGAGCACGAACACGCTCCGTTGCTCAGAGATACGCTTCACCTTCGTTACCAGGAGCTTCTGGCGGAACAGGAACACGTAACGGTTCTTGGGGGATGCAGCGTCTACAGTCACGGGTTGTTCTACTTCAGCGGATTGGTGGTCGGTTACCGTCACCACGAACCAGTCCTGTGTGTATCGTTTTTATTTTTAAGCGTCAGTCAGAAAAGATGGTTGAAAAAAAAGTTAAAAAAAAAAGAAATCGAAAAAGAAAGTTTTTACTATTATTGACAATTAATTAAGATTAAATTTGTGTGCCGCCATCATCTGTATCGTGGTGAACCATACACTGTAAATATATATATATTTTACCCAGAAATTGCCAGGAAATGGTTATGCAGTTTTTAAATATATAGAGTATAAAATTCAAAAGTCGTTAATAAGTATATCGATTTTAAATGATATTATAGTATATAAAAATTCGTATTTGCATGCCAACAAAATAAATTTAAAATCGGTTAGTAAACGCTTATCGGTGGTGTTACCCGATACGCAATATTTTATTTTAACTATTTTACTTTGCCATAATTTTGTTATCATTAACATTATTCATGAATGAGAAATTTTCTTTTGTCTATTAAAAACAACATAAAAACTTTGTTTAAACAAAAAACGGAGTCAAATGAATTAAAGTTAATTATGCAGATTTTAATGTCCTCTTTAGTGTATTAACTCCTAATTATTCCTGAGTTTAAAAAAAACTTTTTAAAAATACCGCGCCATTTCTTTTATTTGCTATATAATTTAATAAAAAAACGGTGTGGTATGCCTATGTAAATCTATCGCGGACCATACTCTGTATTCTCTGGAAAACCCCCGGGTCAGGCCTAATAAGGATTAGATTAATAGCATTAGAGGTGTGAATACACCCCCTGTATTTTATGCTCCATGCATATTCTTTAAACATAAAAGTTTATATTTATATGAACGAACGTATCTGATTAATTTCACATTTAAAACAATATTACTGCGACCGACCACGTGTTTCTATTTGTATATCACCATGACAACATTGATATATTTGCATAATATATAAAATATTAAAGACCCGTAAAACTCACATGTCCGAGTAATCTCCCAAGTTTGGCGATAACCCCAGCGTCGATCCCCTCGATACTATTGAGAAACTTCCTATCGTCAAGTTTCTGTGGTATAGCGACGAGAAACTCTAGAACTCTGTGGAGTACCTCCCGCTCAACGGGGTCGTCGTGGATACGACTGCACACGTCCAACAGGTCCTTGAAAATGAGCACGTAGTCGTTGATCCGCTGGAGGGGGAGCTTCAGGTGGTCGCTCAGGCGCTTGCTGTCGCTTATCGATGAACTCACGCTAAGGTCCTGAGAGTAACAGAGTTTATATATTCACCACACCTATAACTTCAGATTCCTTTTCTTTTTCGTGTTACCCCGACAACTACGGTGGATTTAGAATCTTCACACACACACCCGGAAGAAATATGTTTGTTTTTTGTTTAAATTCTCATGAACCGTGTACAAAGTTGCTATATCAACGCACACACACAATCAAAATTAATTTTTGTATTAAAAAAAACGCGTGATTAAATAATATATAATTTTTTAAAAAATCACACCAAGGCCCTGCCTGTGCAAAAAAAAAAATATTACCCGATAAGTATATCTACCTATATATAATATAGAAAGCTTTTTGATTTAAAAAAAAAAATGTGTTGTTCACGGTATTCGGCTAGTTTCCACGACGACTACGTGCGATATATACATATATAAAATATAGGATAAACCCCGTTTAGCACACGATATTCACAAAGAGAGAGAGAGAGAACGAGCGATCCGATCGACCAAGGAAAGAAAAGAGAAAAAAAAGTTAAAAATAAAATTTTCAAACTCTTTCGTCGGGGGTTTATGCAGGAGGAATGAAGAGAAGAAGAAGAAGAGATAAAAAAAATTATTTCGGTTCGGAAGTTCGGGAGATATTTCTCCTTTTTTTTCAGTATAACAGCGTACAAGAACGGAGAGAGAGAAATTTGATAAGGCTCATCTTGTCGTGTCGTGTGTGTTCGAAAAGAGATGAAAACAAAAAGCGGATATACAGGGTGTTTGGTGAGTACCAAACACTATGTTGTATACCAAACACCCTGTATATGTATTAGTGGGTTGAGGAAGTGGCATAATAATATTATGCAAAAGAGTATAGAATTGCATTCTCAATCTCTCTCTCTCTCTCTCCTCTCGGTTATCATCATCATCATCATCGTCACTTGTAAATATATAACCGATAAAAAAAGACATTTAACTCGTATAGACAAGGAAGATGGAAGGAATAAACGATGAGAGAGAGAGAAAAAAACGGGTGTCTCTGATATATAACAACTTATTGCTTTGCACCGAAAAAGAAAAACGTGTGTGTGTGTGGCACCATGATCATCATCATCATCACCCAAAGCAACGAATGCAAAAGAATTTTTTTCTCTTTGGCACGAAATCAAATCGCCAAATTTAGTGCATCACCAACACAAACTCACATCGATATATATACATGATAATCAGGAGAATAATCATCATCATTATCACCATGACGATATACACTTCTGCTTGATTAAAAGAGAAAATCGTTGTTGTGTGAATTAGTAGCAGT
>VYYJ01000786.1:0-44335 GCA_021029165.1 Cyphoderus albinus | reverse complement strand
CGGTTACAAATCACAACTATGAAGAGGTACGTGAGCGAATGTCCCATCGCAAGGTGGATGCATGGACTGATGATATAGTACTGGTGATGTACGAGTGTCCAGTTTGCAATTTTCTTTTTAAATGTAAAGCACATTTAACATGTCAACATTACCCGTGTCATTTTGAATCCTTTGAGTGTTCATATTGCAAAAAAGTATTTAAAAACGTTTCAGAGCTTAGAATTCATGCAAAATGTCATACTCCCAAACATAAGTGCGATATATGCGGAAGGGAATATTTAAGAAAGACTTTCTTAAACAACCATTTAAAAACTCATGCTAATTCAGATAAAGTTAATTTACAAAATCATAAGGAGGCTACAACTAGTTTTATTGTTACATGCGAGGGTACATCCAAAATGAATAATTATATTGAACATAGATTGGATGGTAATAATTGTGAAAACACAAGTGAAATTGTTGGTGAGCAGATTGGAATGACCTTTACGGCGGTCCCCCTTACAGATTTTGTAAATCAATATAAAAAAGTAGAATACAATGGATGTAGCTTTGAAGAGGCTTGTAAAAAATTCCCAATTAAAGATGTAGATATATCCAAATGTGTGACAATTTTCAAGAACAAACCAGTTTTCAAGTGTCCACATTGTCCAGCTACATACTCAGGCAGGTACATGTTCGAAGAAATTCATTTAAGAAGCCATTTTGAAACATACAATTGTAAGTATTGCAACAATTTCTATGGCAATCTTCATTCACTAAAAACGCATAGATCATGTAAAAAACTTTATTCTGCTAACAAAAAAACATTTCGTTGTGATTTTTGCGAATTATCGTTTGATAGAGAAGCTGTATTAAATCTACACAGAAAGACGCATACAAAAAAGCAACTAAAATGCGAACTTTGTGGATTGACATTTAAGAGTTGGCATTTGTGGGCGGGTCATAATATGAAGGTGCATAATGTTGGATATAGATATCAATGCCAAGTCTGTAAGAACCCCTATAGGCACGAGAAAGAGTGTATTACTCATATGAAAGTGCACACAGCCGACAAAGAACACAAGTGTAATTTTTGCGTGGCTTCTTTCTCAAATAAAGGGGCTTTAGGGACGCACATGAAAGTTCACTTTAAACAAAACTTAAAAGACGTGGAAGAAAACAATCCACAGCTTGTTGCGATTCAAAACCGTAGCGTGTCGCTTGAGAAATCGCATTCTTGTCATGCGAAGAAAAATAAGAAGGTTAAAGTGAATGCAATTAAAAAAACTAAATGTGTAAAACAGAAGAGAGTTAAGAACCAGCGTACTAGCCGTTTGGTTGCTTCAATACGTAATCATTCAAACAGTTTCAATGATGAGGAAGATAGCGATGTTAAACCTCGATTAGTTTCTGGTGTACGTTATATAAAGTGTAAATTTGCTGCATCAACAGGTTGTAAGGCAAAGTACACTTGTCGATTTTTATATCTGACTCACCTGCACATTTTCCATATGAACGATTGACCGATTCCTATTAACATGTATTATATATTTTAACTGAAATATGTTACATAGTTTGATATTTGTGGTAAGTATTTAAAAATTAAAAAGCTAAACTATAGAAGTTGTTTATGTTTAAATTAAGTATAGAATTAAAGTATCAATTACATAATACATCTGTTTATTGTAGCATAAGTACAATGTATAATATTGATATGTTGAGATGTAGTTTGTATTACTGTGTACACATAGTATTTATATACTGTTTTTGATCTTGTTAAGGTTATTTTATTATATCGGGGGGCCCAAATATAATTGCCTATCGATTTTAAATGAGCTGTTAAATGAGCTTATCAAAGGATGGTTTACATGTCAACAAAATAAGTTAAAAATAATCAAGTGACTATCTATTTAAATTGGATCAATTCTATAAATATTAATATAAACTTTTGGAATGTAATTTAATTATATTTTTAAATCTACACATTTCAAACCAATATTCACATAACCCACATATTCAACCAAACTCATAGAAAAAACATAAAAAGCAACAGGAAAATAATACACTGATATATTTTAATGTTTCTTCAAATCGAATGTCAACATTTTTGTCTCCGATCTTTCGTGAACGTGAAATAACCTTAATAATCTAGCTATGGTTATTGTGGTGTGTGACACACTGTGTGTTAATTAAAAAAAGAAGTAGCCTTTGTAATTTAAAGTTAGTACACATATATGTATTTTGTGATAATCATCTGCATCGCATTTGTTTTCTCCATTTTTGAGTCTGTGCCCGATTTCCGGCGTTCTGGCCGACTAGTATTCAATATAACAAAAATCTACCCCCTGAAAATTATATTCCATATAACAGAAAGCTACCTCTTAAAAACTATATTCAATATAACACAACCACCTTTTTGTTTGAAGAATTATATTCAATATAACACAACCACCTCCTTGTTTGAAGAATTATATTCAATATAACACAACCACCTCCTTTAAAAAAATTATATTCAATATAACAACCACTTTAAAAAATATATATTCAATATAACACAACCACTTAAAAAAATTATATTCAATATAACACAACCACTTTTTAAAAAAAATTATATTCAATATAACACAACCATCTCCCTGTTTGAAAAATTACATTATGCAATATTAGTCAAAGAACGCCACCTTTAAAAATCAACCTTTATTCTGAGTCCATGGATGAAGGTATACGGCCAACAATGTACGTTCGGCCTGCGAAGCCGGAAGTTTATTTTATTAGGTATAAAGATGGACAAGGCCCAGGACAGAATCCTCCACCCCCAGGAGGGCAAGGGTTTGGACAAGGACTGAGTGCAGGATTTGGAGACGTGGGCGGCCCAAATTTTATTCCTCCTCCGGGTGGAAGACCGGGAAATCCGGGGTTCTAAAATACTTTTACCGTATAGTGAACTTCATATATTTTCGAATATAATATATGTAAGAATTCATGGCGTCGGGTACTTTTCAAACCCACCTTAGAAACTACAGATAATTAAATAACATGTTACTATCAGTATTACCTATTACCGTATAATATCTTTGCTATTACCACATAAAGGTTTGTTCAAGTTGATGAGATTACAAAAAATAAATTGAAAAAACTCATTTTTTATTCATTGCTCAAAATTCATTTTGCTTTGCATGTTAATTTAACCACTTTCAGCGAAGACAAATTAAAATCTTTTGAGACAGTTCGAAATATGACGATAAAAATAGCTACTAGAGGAGTAAATAAATATGTAAATGTTCCAGACATGTCTAGTAGTTTATCTTTCTTTCGTCAATGGCAATATGGGTAATGCTTCATTTCACGGAAAGTTCCTTCTGCGGAATAGCATACACCTTGAAACAATGTCTGCGCTTGCCCAAAGCGATTGTGGCAGAGAAAAATTAGTGTTTTATTGGAAAACATATTTCGATTTCCAATATTTCCTGTTTGTCAGCCTTTCAGACTTAAAATTGAGCAAACATCTGAAATAGGCTCAGCAACCACGGCTTCTCGGAAATGCACCACAAAATCATGGCTACCCCAACAAATATTTTGTGCTCTTTTTTATATTTTTAGCTTCGTTTGGATTATCAGAGAAATTCGAGTTGCATTCCCAACAAAACCAAAAGATCCTTCGTTGTACTTTTCTATGGCGCTGAGTATCATCGCTGCACTCATGAAAATGTCCATTATGAAACTCTGTTGGTGGAATCAGAAGGATCTTCTAAAAATTCTCAACTACATCCTGGACGGAAAAAATAATATTCCACTTCCTCATCATTCGAAGCTTGTTATGAACACCAAAGGTCAGATTCTTTTTATAATGTTGTGTGGAGTTTATGCAGGAATAGCGATGATTTGGATGTTTGGAATCGGGATACTTAATGAGTCCGAAACGTGGAGTCCCACAGTCTGGTGGCTCAAGATGGTGGAAACTGGACGCTATACATTCTTCGTTCGAAATAAAACTGATCTTTCGAGCTCGGCGAAAACCATTCTAGGTTTACTATCTGCAGTAAGCTGTTATCACCGATACATACTTGGAGCTTATTGCGATTTCTTTACTCTGATAGCTACAATCATCTTGTGGTCAGTTGCAACTGGATTCTCAATGAAATTGACCCAAGACTTCGACCCACAACAGCAACGTCAAAACAAAAAGACGTTCTCTGAAGATTACTGGAAACTTTTGAAGTTTGGCATTGAACATAAGGAGCAGTCCTTCTTTGGAAGTCTCCCAAATTACGCTGTGATTAATGTAGAGGTTGGTAACAGCTACTGTCAGCCGGAAACGACAAAACTTACGTGGACGCAAGTTCTGGGGTACTATGAGACAAACAAGAAGCTGGCTGCCATGATGAATCAACTATTCGGGGGATTAGTCAGTTGCTTTTTGTTAGAGACAATTCTCTACTACGCGGTGTCGATTGATGAAAACGTCACCCGGAAACAGGTTGATTGGGTGCGGCATATCAGTTTGATTATTTTCCTAGCCACCACGGGTTTGGTCTTATTCTTATCAGCGGATATCTGCTTCCAAGTGAGTACATAGTCTTTTCCGTTCGACATGTTCGTTCAAACTTATACGTTTAATAATTCAATCATATTTCAATTGCAGATGCAAACCATGAAATCCTGGCTTTTAAATGTAGGAATTCATCAAGAAATTTCATTGCTTCAAGCTGGGCTCATTGTCAACGAATTAGACAACAACGAAGTGGCAATTAAAGCTAGTCAAATATTTTCCATTTCTTATGCAGTACTTGCAAGCGTAAGTTATTTTGTATGATGCAGTGTGTATTACTAAATGACATGTGAAGTTAATTTCATTCTCTTCTTCGTCTTCAGATGGTGACAGCAATGACCACTTTCTTTATTATATGCATCCAGTTCTAAGGATTAATCAATTACATGTACAGAAAAATAACTTTACGGCATGATTGAAATGTAGATATTGAACCAATAGTGTACTGATCGTCAGTTATTTTAGTTTTAACAAGAAGTCACTCCTTGATGTAATTTGCTCCACATGAATATTATGCAAAAAATAATCTGTGTAAAGTAGTTTAGCATTTTACTTTTTTCTAGGAATAAACTAAACTTTGAAAATGAAATCAAATTCAAATGATTTTACCTGCCCATGAAACAAAACAAAGTGTTATTAGTACAAGCTTAACGAATGCACTTAATTATTGAATGAACCAGTTACCAGTGATAAAATAGATAAATAAATTGTACGTTAAATACCAACTTTGAAAAAGAATTAATTGTAGTGGTAGAATACGATTTTATTATGTCATTATGCAAGGGAATTTCATCTTTAGGTAAAAAGTGAACATACAATTCACTTTAAAATTTACATCAGATTCTTAAAATTACAATTCCATTTCTTAGTTCTTATATGGAGTCAATGTGATTGATTATACATAACTTGATACATAAACATAAGGGTACTTTATCTTCTCCAATTCTTCTTTAATTACTTAATTAATCAGTAGTATACTTTCATCATAAACCTTCTTTTCGCATTCACCTAAGCTCTCCAGTAACCTCCATTCTCGCAACTCACTCAGTTCAACCGTCGTATTTCTGTAAAGCAAAAGCAAATTGCTAATTATGCAAGTGACCATTGTTTTAATTTATCATAACATTTAAACGGATGAATATCATGTTGCAATGATTATTATTTACATGACTGTTTAAAAGTCCTTTCACGTCCAAAATGACTTCTTTCAGATGCTAAAATTAAAAGTCAAAGTGTTAAAACATGATTATTATTATTATCATTATTAATTGCAATGCAACTTCAATTATATTGCAGTTTGAAACTTTACCTCTTTCAAAACCGCGGCCTTTCTTCGTGTCTCTCCTATATTTAATGGCAATGATGCCAATTCTTCATACCGTTCCAGTGTAATTGTTCTCTGAAATAAATAAAACCGATCTCATTGTACCTGTTTGTCATTTTTAGTTTTGATAAATAATTTTAAAAAACTAACCAACTCTCCCCCAAGCCTTCCTTCGCTGGAGAACTGATTTACTAATCTGTGAGCTACCAATTTTGGAATGTAGTCTTGCGTTTGTGACTTAATATGATTAAAGTAGAGTGTCACCATTTTTTTGATTAGGTCCACCGTTTGTCCCGTGAGTCCAGAAAATTTATTGTCGTACCACAAATCCAGTTCCTCCTCCTCTTCTTCTAGATTTCCTCCGTGGAGACATTTCTCCAGCTCCTTTCGTAATCGTCCAATTTCTTGAAGAAAATTCTTGTCCAGAGAAAAAACTATGCTTGCCTGAACTTGGATGTAGTATGTAGTCTTTGATTTGCTTCTTCAATTCATCCAATTTATTTTCCAACATCTCATTCATAACCAATCGGATGGTTTTTCTGAGCTCTGAGAAATGCTGAAAGTAATTGGTTGCAATCGATTGTGGATTCAGGTGACGATCAGAAATATACAAAATCTCTTCATAGACAAGTTCAGCACATTTAATGGCTGGCTCCTCAATATATTTTAATTGATTTTGTGCCAACTTTCTGAAAACCGCTTCAGGGTAGGCGAAAAAGGAGTCGAATCCTCCTGAGTTACGGAAAGCATTTTGTATCATTGTGTCGGAAATGGATTCATCCGATTTCTTTTCGGCCTCTTCCATCGCAGATGCGAATGTCTTCTCAAAAATGTCTTTGATTTTGATGCCACCATACAAATAGTTATACTCGGGAGATCGCGTAGATCCGTCAAGCTCCGTTTTCACGTTGTTTTCAAAGGTGTAGATAACCTTATTGACGAATGCATACTTGTCTTTTTGACTCATGACGTCCGGAATCGCTTCTAATTTCTTATCGCAAGTCTCCATCAGTCCTTGAAGTTCTCTCAATATATCCGGAAGACACTTAAGAATGTGCTGAACAAGTAAGTCATGGAGTCTTTTCCTCAAATATGGGACACCGTTTAACTCTGCCAGGTCGGGGTAAGTTTTAGTCAAGAATGATTTTTCTTTCTCGAGTTGTACTTCTACGCTCACGTTATTGTCAATATCTTTTTGCGATCGGTTCACCAATCCAAACATTCCTAGTTTCACATTTACATCCTTGGAAGTTCCAGTAAGCAGATCTCTGGCGTCTGTACCTTCGTCCATAAGATCTAGTTTTGTGAGAACTCCGATTGTTCGGTTTCCCTTTGGATCTGCTTCTTTTGCTAGTAATATGCCATCAGAGTTACAGATGTCGTAGTTTGCTGGACTCACTGCCAAGATAATGGCATTCTTCTCATTGATGTATTTCCGGCTGAGGTCGAAAATTAGCTGCTCCAAATCAGACGGCTCACCAGATGAAGTCAACTGCGAATGGATTTACTTATGTATAAAAAATATGATTGATTTATAATTGCTGAAACTATATATTGTATGCACTTGTTAATTTTACCCTTTTGATTCCCGGCAAATCAACTACGGTCAATGTGACTACGTTTGGAGAGAACACCCTAATTATTATGGGGGTGTCCGTGATAGCTCCGCCCGCTTCCTGCATTTTATCATTAATTTTGTTTCGGACAACGTCGTAATCTTTTATCCTTCCTGCCTCCGGATCATCTTGAAACTCAATACCTTCTTCCTCTCCTTCTTTTGTGGTTTTCAGTTGAACAATTATTGGACATTTTGTGACCGTGCCGGACCCTCTAGGAAGAATTGACGACCCAACCAATCCATCAAGGACAGAACTCTTTCCGGAACTCTTCAAATTAAGCAAACAATAAAAGATTAAATAGGTATGCATAAAACTTTTGTTTTTATTCTCAAAGGATAGCTGTAAAATTGCCATTGTTATGAACCTGTGCTCCAACCACAACAATTTGTGGAAGTGGATGTCAATCTTGCAGCCTGTTGTCTGACCATGGCTTTGCAGTTTGTTGATTAATTCAATCACGTCTCCATTGTCGTCCATGGCTAAAATATACGGGATTAAATCGTTAACCTCTAGTACGAATTATTTTGAAAATCACTGACTAACAATTTGTGGGATCTGAAATTTAAAAAAGAGATGCGTTGTACTCGCGGTGATGTAACTGGCCGAACTATATGTTGCTTCTTTGGTCGCTGGCAGCAGAAAATGAGAAACGTTTAATGAACTATAAGATCAGATACAAATACAAATTTTAATAAATTGTGGAGACCAATTCGGAAGTAAAAATTAATTATTACATATAGAAATGATAACTTGATAACGATTTACGATTCAGAACTGGGCAAAAGCAAACGTGACCATTTGGAGTGGCACCTCCACAAAATAGAACAGGCAAAAGCAAACAATGATGATTAAACCACTTATGTATATTTGCATTGACTTTGTGGGGACAATAAAACGTATTGTATGCAGTCAAGTGTTTTGGAATTTCCAATTTGGAATTCACATTTCGTCATATATTAGTTTTAGTTACAAAGAGAAGGTCTGCTCAACGAAATTTTGCCTGCGTTTTTCGTTTTGTTATCTCGAATTGAGAACCGTAGAATAAATGTCTAGAGTCTAGACAAGTATTAACGCAAGCACAATACACAATTCACTTCACGTTTATGTTTTTATTATTTTTAATTTTTAATAACTGTATAAACTTCATGCCTTCTTAACGTTAAGTTTTACTGCTAAAACGTTTTTTCTCAAGCGCATGACTAATGTGCACGTGACAAATTATTATCATAAACAAATGGACGAGCTTTAATTTCAAGTTCAATCTCCGTTGGCATTGATGACAACATTTTCTGGTTTTTCAAGTCGGGTTTTTTATGTTTGGTAACAAAATTCTCATTTCTGCCGATAACCTCCTCATAAAAAAGATTAATAATCACAATGAAAATTGCTGAGGTTAAGGTAAATCCAACCATTAACGGGATGTCTAGGTTGTCATATTCATTCAAGTTGAAGTACTGGAAATCAACTTTCTCTTTCACATCGTAGTGTAGGAAGAAAAATGTTGCGCCATTCAGAAGTAGTGACAAAGTTTTTAAATGAGCCCATAATGTGAAAAAACGAGGCAGTCCATACTGAAATAAAATGAGATTACATTCATTACTTTTAAGTTATGTTACGGAGTATGACTCATACTGTATGAGTAATAACGTCATACCTTCCACAATCCATGGATTAGCCAAGAGTCCAACCCAATATGAATAACGAGCATTAGTAGATTAAATCCCAGTAAGAGATAAACTTCAGTAACTGAAATTGAATGGAATGAATACCTAAGTTAGAAATAATAAATTGCTTGCGTAACTTCTGAAATTCTTTCAAGCATAATTTACACATACAGGACACGACATGGTCTTCTGGATAATTCAGACCAAAAAGTTGAAACGTTGGATCCACATCACCAGCTTGAAATACTCCAAAGACAGCAATTGTCAGAGCGAATGGTACCATAGTCGTCATATTAAGCAACTTAAACAAAGAACAATAATGTTTTAAGTTTCTGATTAATCACTAGAGCAATTTGTTTTTTACTTTGTCTTACAATGTCCAAAACGAGGACGAAAATTATGACCACACGCAGCATTGTAGTGGAACAACATTGGCACATATTGGGGGCAAAGTGAGAATTCTTGTAACAAATTGAAAGAAAATAAATATCTATGTAATTACTTCAAAAATAGATGGATAAAATAAAATGGAGAAAAATGGAGAAAATGGATAAAATGGATGTTAAAATATTATTATTTCTAAAATGATTAGGTTTTAGCTAAACTGATATCAAATCTACTAATTCTGGAAAGAAAATTGAAAAATTGCATTGCGGAGTGACTTAGGTTGTAGGTACGAGTATAAAGGATCTGCCTGCCAGGCTATACGTGTGATATCAACTAGCAATGGTATAATATTGCAATGTTCTTGGAATGAAACAAAAAGAAATATTTTAATGTTTCACGATAAAATTGAAATTGAAACTGTGAAACGGTAACCAGTCTTAGTTATTGATATCTTTGACCAAAATCTGAATTTATTTTGCTTATGACAAACAGCATTTAGCATATTAAATAACTGCCTCTCCTCTCCAGTTTTAATTGTCATTTGCTTAATGCTAAATCACAATATTTTTTGTCAATATGCCATTCGATTTTTCAACTCATCTATTTGGTGTTATGTTGGTCGTTGAAAATTATCCCTAATGAAAAGTCAACGATATATTGTTCAATAAATAATATAAACCATCATCTTTATTCATATTTCATTTCATCATACTACATATTGCATATTATGAGTGGATAATTATAAACTTGATATGCTTTCTCTATTTTAAATGCATTTACATTTAAGCAGCAACAACATTTCCTTGAAACGTAACGACCAGTTTTGTACTTTTATGTGAATCTTCCACCAAATTTCCAAATAAGTTTCCCGTTTAATCTCAATTGCCAGAGAAAGACAACTCAAACTCAGCCCAATCATTAGCAAAACAAATACAGTAGCAATATTGCTATTGCATGACATTGGCTTCACTGTGTGAATTTCTTGATAATAATTCTTTCCTAGAAGTGTACGTTCCTTGACCAAAAAATCAGTCATTTCAGAACCCACGCCTCCTTTCCAATACCTTCGCCTAATGCGCATCATTAGCCACTGCTGAGCAATTCCCGACTCCTCAAGAATGTCGACCCTTTTCCGAACTTTAGGATTTTTGTTATATACTATATGCCAGCCTCTTGGCGTCTTAGCGTAAAACTCCTTTCCCGCACTCACTTCCGACTCAGTAAAACCATACAGCTTTTTCAAAGTGGAAGCCAGCCCGAAGACATTCGCAGCCTTTCCAAAAACAACCATTCCATTAGGTTTATTGCACTCTAGAAATTTCTCGTTGAATGTCGGATACTCTTCAACTTTTACATGACGTTGAAATAATTGCTCCGTTTTATTAGTCACAATTGGGGGTTCGGTTAGGTTCATATTATATAAAACATTGTGTCCCTTGACATTGTACGTGTGCATGCTGAAGTTGGAATTGAGCAACTCCAAAAATGTTTCAAACGGTTTTAATCCTAGAGGCTTTATTAGAATATTTATATTCTCACCTCTGTAAGCATTGCTAACTACACCACCCATTAAAATGATAGGTGTTATTATCATCAGTAGATATTTTTTCCGCTGGCGGACATTATTGAAGTAGACACTCCCTTGTTCCAAGAAAATGCAGGATATTGACCACACCATACGAAAAGATGCGGATGGTTGTTTTTGCAAACGGTGAAAATTAATGTATCCGTCCCGTCCGAAAATGTTTGCAATGTGACGACTGAGAAGATACAGAATGAAATACATTACTAAAATGCTGCCCCAAACGGTAGAGTCAAATGCCATAATTAAAGGCTGGAAAGAAAATACGGATTGTTTCTGTCGCCTTTTGCAACTGACAAATGAGAAGTACTGCGAACTGGTTTCCACTGCCAAGAAACCAGATTTCTGTGACACAGTTTGCATTTTCAAGATGGGAAACAACAGAACGTTGGCACGATTCCCCCAAACCTTGTGAATAATATTGGATTTACATTTGTCATCCAAAAATTGAGTTACTATGCTGTTGACTTTGTCCTTGTCGCTTCCGAGAGTAACAATGTATGTGTCGTTGGAGAAAACAATGCTGGTTAGTTCCCTGTCCACGTAATTGAAAAAGTAGCGTCTATCATTCTTTGGTATCGATTCATCCTCCAAATGCAGATAATGTCGCTTTGATATTTGAAAGCTTCCTTTCGTCCCCCAAGTTTCCTTGTTAGCTGCTCCTGCGGCTATTAGCCAAGGCGTTGTCATTTCAGAACTCTCAGATTTGATATCTTCTAATGACTCTAATATGTGGCCTTCACGTAGATTTACAGGGTGATAAATGTTACACATGTAGCAGTATCTACAAAGGTAGATGGAAGAATCTTTAATCGTCATTAAACCGTTGCTGAAGATATCCACATTAAAAATTAGAGTGTCTACCAAGAAGTGGTATTTGTCCATCAAGCTTTGTAATTTTTCAGATGTCCCTGGATCTGGTTGTAGCCAGTTGAGCAGATCTGCTCCAGAGTGGTAAAAGTAATTGTTGGTATTGGAACCAAAAATCATGTATACAAAATATGCTTGCGGCAGTCTTCTGAAAAATTGGTCAGTAAAGGTGTACAAGGCATTTTTGTGCAGTCCAAAATGGTAGAAGGATTTTGGCATTATCACAGGCTGTCCAAGAATTGCTGGAGCAAATAAAGAAATCTGTGCACTACAGTGCCAATTTTGGAGCTTTTTATAAGTGGGTCGAAGGTTAATGCTTGAATTTATTGGATTCGGTGACCAGCTTATCTTCACGTCATCCAATGTATAAACGGATATTATAATTGGGTGTAAAAATGGAATAAAATTAATATTTTTATGATTGATTAGTTGAACTAAGCAGTCAGAAAACAATTCCAGATGTTCGTTCAAATTGGCTACGATAATATCCTGATAAAGTGACTTATCCAAAGTGAGTAACTTTTGATTAGTTGGAATACTACTGACGCTTTGCTGAATATTAGCAAATTTATCTGGTTTAACTGACACCAAAAAACTAAGCAAAGCGAGTATTAGAATAGTTAGCTTTAGAATCATGTTTTGAGAAACTTTTCGCACAGCGGTATGATTTTTAATAATACAAATCAAATGCTATAGTTTTTAAGTCTTTCCTTTTTAAAATATTTAAATGCACCCGTAAAGGTGAAATGAATCTTCTCCGTCGCTGGTAGGCCAGTAATGATTTTCGTTGAAATATTGGAATGTTTTGCTAGTATAAAAAAAAACACGGTATTTTTTAGGGGAATATCTTTAAGCCAACAGCCAACAAATACAAGCAGTTTACGGTTGTTGTTGTTTTGTTGAACTGTTTTTTATTTCACAACCAATAATAAACCTCCACACTACAGCAAAATAATTAAATGCTCTCAAATATCCGGTGGGGAGTGTCAGTGAAATGGATATTTTTCCAATTTTATTTCTGCGTTTTGTTATTTTACATACAGATATATTGTTTGAAAAGAAAGTTTTCCAAGTAAATACGTACAACATTACTTATGAATCTTTTTTAAATATATATCAATTATTAGCAAACTATATCAGAAGTAATCTAAAACTCCATTGGACAAATATTTTTAGTAAATTTGTGTCAACAATATAAACAATTAAGTTACTGCTATATTTAAATAAATTATTAACTTGTAACTTACTGCTCTGGTAGGATTGCCTCTGAGTTACTGTCATTCGAAGACGATGCGGACGATGCGTTCTCAACAGAACTTGCTTGCTCAGGTCGCCGATTATTTCGCGTCGGATTTTCCCCTTTATATAAGTAGGCAACGAGAACGAGGTGAAATGAGAGTAGAACGTATGCTGTAACGAGGACTGTGTGAAGTGTACCAAATTTGCCAAAGCCCCGTATATTTTGTTTGATAACATTAACATTAACCATACACCCCACGGTTAAAGTTAGAGATGTCAGCATAAGTTTGAGAATAAGCCACATTTGCATTTTCAGGCGTTCCTGGGATTTAAAAAGTATACACATATCCATAAAAACATTTTGTTTTGTAAGAGAGAACCTTGAATGTTAATAATAATTAAGAATACCTTTTGTAAACCGTAAATGAATATAAAGTTTAACACAAGGTCAGCTAAGCTCACTAGCAAATTTAAAACCAAAATCGCGTATGTCCCCTTATCTGGTACCAAGTGGAGAAAAAAACTATTGTTTAATTTTAATGATACAGGTTAATTGGCCAACACATTAAAATTTACCTGGAAGAGAAATGCTTTGTTCCACAGGAATGGCTGGGGCGGCTGGAGGAGGAGGAACATCTGCATTCATGCTTTGCACTTCAATTGCCATTTCAGTTTGCTCAGCGGGCATATTAACAAACAGGGTTATTACAATAATAAAAATCGTTCCAACAAAATTTATCGACTGGATAGTCTGCGGAAAAAAAAGTATCTTTCTGAAAATTCTGGTTATTCAATTCTTGTTTCAGTGAATAAAAAAGCTTACAATATTTATCCCTGACAAAACCAGAGACCCAGTCTGAAAAGACGATCCACAAACCAAAGCTTCTTTTATTCGTATCATTGTTCAAGAATAACGGATTTCAGATTTTGCAATTTCAAACTTTGGTATATACTGTCTGTAACGTTGTTTCTCTATTTAAATTTTTGAAACTTTATCAAAGGTTTTAAAAGAATGGCAGTAAACGAATGGCTAGAACACATTTTACATTACAGAGATTACGGTCTGTACGTGCCATTAAGCAAATATAAACAACAGTGAAAAGGTAAGTCATGCCACATCAATATGTTGTAATTTATTTAAGTGCCGCCTACAAGGTCATAGTAATGCTGAAATGTCGTCGTTTCTTTATTTTGTAATGAAGCTTTAAAATTGTTTTGTCGGTTTAGTCAACATTTAGTTTAATTCCTAACCCATAGAGTCAATCGTCACGTTTGCTCGTTAATACAGCAAACCCATTAATAAGTCGGGCAATTAATTATCGTAGACATTAAACAATAGTGTACTAAAGCATCTTCCTTACATTTTCATACAAGAACGCGAGTGATTCATAATATGAATTTCATATTATCCATATGAAAATAATGCTGAATGTAATAACATATTAAAAGTAAATAATAACACATTTTATCTGTAACAAAAAATACACAGTATAGCCTGCAAAAACAAACGCTGCAGCAGCAAGCAAAGGGAAAGTTTTTTCAATAAGCAATTTACAATACTTGACTCTTTAATGTATAGTATAATTATAATTTATAAAGTTTGAACAAAGAATGTAAATCGATTTCATTCTTTCTTACTACTCTGAGATCATGATGAGCATGCTATTTCCTTAATCGATTTTTGCACAATAGTGGTTTCGGTGAAAGCAGCTGCAGCTGTTTGATGTATATTCTCCACTTTCATAAAAATAAACGCTCCCAAATTCCAAGTGTTTTGCAAAAAGCCTAACACACGCATGCAGCACATGGATATGCTTTTTGCTTTCACTTTTCCTTCGCTTTTTGTCTAAGCTCGTACGTTAGGTATTTACTAAAGAAATTGTAATTTTTAAATTTGAACAGTGAAGCCTTCACTTAATTTCTGTAAAAATGGAACTGGGTGATTATTTAAGTTTGTTGGTAAAGAAAAAGGAAGGTATGGAAAAACAAATATTAGCCCTCCAAGCGGAAATGGATAATACTCAGAGGGAAATCGAATACTTGAGTAGTAGAAAACAATTAACAACTGTGTGTCCATTAAATATCTTACATGAAGAGGTGATAATAAACCAAATTCTATTTTTGTGGCATATTTTATATGTATACATATGTAGTTGTGTGTTAAATGTCCTTACTTTTATTGTTATCTTAAAGGAATGGGAAATAATTTTTCGAATGTTGGATTCAAAAGAGGATTTGTGGAGTCTTTGGCAGGCATCCGTTCAATTTCAAAATATTATTGAAGAACGACTTCAATTGGGAAAGGTTGATTTACTTGTGGAAAAGGTTAAACAAAAAGCACAAGCACATTTTATTAATATTCGTGTAACGCAGACATTAAATCCGGTTTCATAAAATTTACAGATATTTCCAGAGATTGTACCTTACCTGTCCAAGGCTGACATGTACAACTGCTCCATGTTGTCAAAGACTTTTAAAACTCTTGTAGCCCTTAATTGGCATTTATTGGGAGATTACAATTGGTCGCCTGTTGATTTTACGAGTACTCGAAGAATACGTAGGTTTACCAGAAATTCGTCACAATTTTCCCCTTCGTTCTTTATCGGCAAATCAGTTGCATTTGATTGCGTGGAAGATAGAAAGGGTCAGTTTTGGTCGATAGCAGTAGACCTGTTGTCTCAATTTGGGACATTTATTTGTCGCCTAAATCTGCAAGACTTTCCAGACAGGAGTACGCTAAAATATTACCAGATAACATTTCTGTGCCTGGGCAATCTGCCCAATTTGCAGCATTTGAGCATTGGGTGGGGTGTGGAGAGTGAAAACATCGATGAAGCAAATCAGCTTGAAATTGCAGAGTACTGCAGAACACATTCATTTCCTAATCATCCACACCTTAGAGAGCTCCGCCTTTATCTTGGCATGCCAGATTTTGATGATAATGACGAACCACCGACGGATTTCCTTCTCAGAGCCTACTCTAGTCAATTAAGAGAACTGAGTATTCATGTTGGAGATTTACGATTAAATTTAAACCTATATTTTGAAAAGCTACTAGACCTTCGTTTATCATTCTGCAGTAGTATCTTACTGGAGCACTTAATTTTGAAAGGTTCTGATTTTCCAGTATTGGAAAAATTGTCTGTACCTTACCACCCACATTACGGGGTTATTGGTCATTACTTAAAATTTGTATCACAACTACCCCGACTGCGCCAACTAACAATAGAGCCTGAGCCTACTAGTGAAAATAAAATGCACGATTTTTTCTGGCGTAGCATTCCATTTACATTTGAGAATCATTCTTCAGAAATTATTCAACATCTAAACTTACAAGTGCTTATAATCCGAGTGGAGTTGGTGGACAAAGTACTTTTCAAGTTTCTCAATTGCTTTCCAAATCTCAAAAGGCTTAACCTGACCACATCGAAACAAAGAGAAACTGAAGAAAAATTGAAGTTAACAAGTATAGGAGCAAAAGTAGAAATGGATAGTGCAAGCGTCGAGGATCATGATCATGGTCAAATGGAGGTGAGTAGAGTGTGGACTCTGCTACCAAAGCTAGAAGCAGTAAGACTTACTGAAAGGTTTACCGGTTTCAGTGTTGACGTGAACAAAGCTAATGTCCATTCATTATCCTCCAAATAATTCTAATAAATATTCAACAGTGTAAGTCTACAGACAGAAAGAAGTCTACAAAGCCAGATTTTTTCACTTGAAATAAAACATGAAATGAAAGTTAATCTGAAGAAAATGAAATGAATTAAGAACCTGTGGAGTGGAATATATCCATACTATACAGATTAATCCACAGCTTTCCCATCAGTTTAAATTTACTAAATAAATTGTGAGGGGTATGGATCGAAAACAATTAAGAGAAATGCATATTCGGCAGTAGTAACACGTACTAATCTAATGATTATTGCTTGACCCATACTAAAACGTTTAAGTCAAAGTTTGACGAAAACAGATCGAAGTCCCTTGTGTTAAATTGAGGTCTGAAATGCCTACATGTAGACTGCTTTAAGATTTAAGTCACTTTTTAGTATCAACGGAAATTTTTAGTAATTATTAAGCAGAAGCAAAGAATTGCTCGTGCTCATTATTCTAGTTCTCCAGCTATATTTTTAAATTGAAATTTTAAGCAAATAAATAATTTTAAAAACAAAAACAGTATTAATTTCAATACCGCCGTTAGAAAAGAAGAAAAGAAAAGAAGACCCTGCTAATAATAATGTAACAATATATTACACCGTAATTAACAAATTCAAACTTCTATTCAAACCTCAAACCTCGATTCACAATGGAAATGACAAAATACATTGAAAAGTTGGAAGCAATTCAACAAGGTCTCGAAATTTGCGTCGAACGCAGCAGTAGCCCTAGAAATCAAACCTCAGCAAAAGCAGTATGCAACGTGGTCCAAAAATCCCTTGAAGAAACGATGAAAGAGATTGCCTACGTTAAATCAAGATCGGTTCAGGAGTGTTCTCCGCTTGCCATTTTGCCAAATGAAGTAAGTCCGTCGAACCTCGAAAATTTGTTTAATTTTATTTAAATTGTCCCAATACACAATGCAATTATATTTAATGAATTAAGATGTGGGAAGAAATTTTCAAATACGTGAGCAACAAGAAGGACATCGTTAGTGTTTGTAATGCCTCCCCTCAACTGAGCTTCATGATGGAGAAAGGTTTGAAATTCAGGTGGAATAAGGCGGGGCTACTTTTGGATCAAGTAATTTGTACCATATTATTTAAAATACAAATAATTAAGAAATAGAATCATGATAAACTAAAGCTAAAAATTGATTGCAACTTTCAGGTTCTACCACACTTGGTACCATATTTTCAAATGACCGACATCGTACCCAAATGTTTGAAGATCTCCGAGGAGTGGAGTCAGTTCATCACGCAAAACGTTCATTTGTTTAGAAACTATAACAGAGTTTCGCATACGTCCCCAGATTTATGGGAATACATTCCATTCCCAAGTCAGGAACAAATCTTAAGTTTCATGGCAGACACCTCAATGAAACTTGGTGATCCAGAGTCAAAAGGAGCTCAGCCTTGGCAGTATTTCAGTGGGAAATGCTTCAGGTTTAACTGCTGGAGCTTGGAAAGATGTGATGACTTTTGGCACGCTGCTTGTTCATTCATGACAAAATATGGGAAGTGGGTGGGTCGTGTAGATGTGCAAATGTGCCGTCAGTGTTACGGTTTCCAGTGGTTGACTTTCATGAAAGAGAATGGTTCTAAAATTGGGGTCCTGGAGACTTTCGTTAATCTTGGTATAGTACTTTCATGTTCCAACAATTATTCTGCTCCTGGAAAATTTGAAAGATTGACTAAGTTGGTGTTCCAAGAGTTTGAACTTGGTAGTCTACTTTACTTTAAGCAGAAGAAGCTAGGAATTAGTTTTCCTCACCTCACAGAATTATCTTTGATGTACGATCCAACCTACGGATTTGAAAAGTACATTGAATTGTGCTCCCGAATAACTTCCTTACGACAGGTCACTTTCAGTTTCAAAGAAACAACATCGAACTCGATTTGGGATGCTCAGACCTGGAGACAGGAACATCCACTGCCTGATTTTTCATCCTCGTTCTACTCCAACAATGGAGTTGAAATATTGAAGTTTGAAACTACAACTTTGTATTCGATACCTTTGAATTTTTTACTGGCATTTCCATCCTTAAAACATCTTCACCTTTCCACTTCCCTTAGTCGGTTCTGGTCAACATTTCAGCGGTGTGAAAAGGGAACGAAAATTTACCTTGATGAGAATGATACTGTGAAACTCTGTCAATTTCTGGAAACTCGCAGAGTGGACGAGAGTGATATTTGGAATCAGTTTCCAAGATTAGAAACTGTTCAATTTACTACAAATGAAACTTTATTTGGTGAAGTTATGCCAAGAGAAGCGAATGAAAATTATGATTGCCCCTTAGCTCAAACTGCTTTGTTTCAATTACTATCAGAATAAGAGAAAAATAATTGTAATAAGTATTAACTACATAATTAAAGTTTTTAAGGATGTGCATTTGGAGGTGAAATGAGCCTTTGACCTTTTGTCAATATCTGAATGTGATTAAATGTGATTGTGGTTATGTAACGATCCTTAGTTTAATGAATTAAAAATAATGATGATGAAAATGACACTTATGTAAAGCTGAGTAAATCGATTATTAAATTAACCGTAACAAAATTGCTCTAATTCTGCATAATTTAGTAATATTTGCAAATTCATAAATTACTTGCAGTTAAATTTCACCTTTCTGGATGTCATGCAAAGATACTACGGATGATTAACTACATATGATTTAGTATGTCTCTTATGTCATTAGATCACATACATCGTGAGTTATTACTGGCACCCACGCTTGAAAGGTATAAATATAAAATATATTAAATATCTTTGAAAACTAAAAATTGAAAAAAATTCGTTCAGCATTCTTCCTAGGTGGCTGAGTTCGAACAGAATTACTGTAGAAATGACTATACAAACTACAAAATCATGATAAAACATGCATTTCATTGGCACTGGCCATTTTTTATATTTTTCCACGCTACCACAGCAGTGACAATGAAAAATAGTTGCATGAATATGTCATCTCTTGTTGATTTATTTGGAAGCAACTCTACAAACTGGTTAATTCTTGAATATTACTTTGGCCAGAGGTATCTGTCTCAGCTTTTAAAAAATTACACTCAACTAAGAGACTTTCACAATGCACCACCGCTGCTTGCACCTCTCATGCAATCTGCAAACTGGGCTGGTCCGATAACCAATACAACCTTAGTGTCACTAAAAGGTCTCAAGATGTGTGAAGATGTCCAAAAAGAAAGTCACAACTTTCAAACTCTTTATCTACTCAAATACGGAGAAGAGCTGTTGCTATTCTATAAAAAACATCGCAATGTTGATTTCCTCTCTGTATACGAGGTAGCTTATAATTTTGGGTACTGTGGGTCACTTGTGAAAACGACTGAAAAGTTTTATTTGTTTGAGCTTTTCCTAAAAACGGCGGATTTTCCTGTGTGGATTTGCTTAATTGTAGCAATCTTAATAGTGAGTGCGGTTCTTAGTTTACGTATTGATAATACGGGACGTTGCGTTTCTGGCAGTTATGATCAACTGATGAGTATATTAATGACAATGCTCTCAGTTCTTCTTTCCGCTTGTATATCTTCAGATATCTCGAAAAATACCAGACTGCTCTTTGTTTTGTGGATGTACACTTGTTTAATATTCGTGACATATTTCTCTGGAGAATTTACGAGTGCTATAATTCAACCGACACCGGAATGGCGAATGACAAAATTGACGCAAATTATTGAAGCAAACTTTTCATTCATATTTGAATATTCAGATCACCGTGATTTACTTAACGGTGCCGTCAAAATGTCTTTCAACTCGAACTCAAGTTTGAGTGAAAGTATTACCCACAAAATTGACTCATCGTGGGTGGCTTCCTCCGGTTCAAATTTTATCGAAACCTTGATAAAGCGTGAAAAAACTGCATTCGTTACTGACTGGCCTACTGTCGTTCACTCAATAATTCGTGCCAGGAAGTATATAAATAATAACCAAATTCGAAACTATCGATGCTACATTGGAGATGAACTGGTGTATAAAAAGAATTTATTCTTCATTCTGACTGGTACTAGAAGTTTCGAGTTCAAAATGCGATTTCAAACCATGATAGAAGCCGGATTCTCTGCCCTTTGGGCTGAAGAGTTTGTCGGTGTCGCGGCAGCCAGCAGAGTTCAGGATCGTACTCGGTTGAAAAGTCCAACCTACCTGTTGGAAGATCGAGAGAAAGCAGCGCCACTGGAATTAGAAGGAAAACTGCGAAATGTTTTTTATCTTTGGTTTATTTGTCTTTGCAGTAGCTTCATCGCCTTCATCATGGAACTGTTATAAAACAACCACATCTGAGAGCAACACCGATTTACCTTATAGGGAAAATAAAACTTTATTGAAGGATAACGTTTGTCTTAGGCCATTAAAGTTATTTATTTATTTCTTACTTGTCTTTGGGTTTTACATATATAAATATTATTTTAAGTTACAAATTCTTATAGCCCATATCATGAAAAGATTTCGGTAATGAATCATATCCGGTATAAAGTTACAAAACATGCATTTACAGTAGAAGTTCAATATTTCCATTAAAAGGGAAAATAAACAGCATGCAAGAAGGACAACCCACATAGAAATTACGTTTCTGAACCTTCCATTCAGTGCAATTGCAACAGGTCTGTCAAGGCTTTCTACGATTTGAGTTGGATTGATAACAGTGGAGCGCCCTTGCACTCGCTGAGAAATTGCCAGTCCTTCATACTCTTTCCGCCAAATTGTGTACAAGCCATTTTCCACTATTTTGCTACATACTTTGTTTAACTCGCCACTTCTCCGTCCAGTAAAAATGAAAAACATGTTCTTTCGATAAAATGGTTCTGTACCCATGTAGCACCTGATGTTAGTTACCCCACGTTGAGTTAAATACATCTTTGCACGATTTACACTAAAAATTGCTCCTACCCAATCAACCACAGTGGCACAACTTTTTCTTGTGACCAGTGTGCCAATAAATTCTTCCTCGGAGGAAGCTACCCATGAAGAATTTATCTTGGAAAGAATTTCCATTTCCAACCTCTGCTTCTGGATTTGTAACTTACGATGAGGGATTGTCTTTTGTTGTGTTAAGATAATTGATTTCATTATTCTTTGACGAGCTGGAGTCTCAAAAATGAAAGAGTAATTGTTTTCCATGATTTGATTAAGTTTAGTCATTCTTGCCTCAGGGGCAGGTTTAATCGTTCGAGTGGTCATCAAGCAAGAATAAAACTCTAGCAGAACGCGACACAAAATCAGCCATAATACAAAAATCAATACCACCGGATGTGTGCTTCGTTTTGGTTGCGGAATTTGAGGACGTTTTGCGAACACATATTTAAGCAATCTGACACAGAGAAAACTGACCAGAAAACAGATCCAAACGGATGGAGCAGCAATCCTCCATAATACAGACACTGAAAAATCTTCAAATCCTTTTTTAGGTTTTCCGCAGTAAACAAAGTTATAAAAGCCCTCGTCCACTACATTAATCAAGCCATTCGGGTTATTGAGAAATTGGGACACTACGTGATCGTCAGGAGTTGGAAAAATGGTTGGATGAGTTTTCACTTTTTCTAAAACATCGGTGCACAGGTTCAACCCTTTTAAGGAAAACAGTGTTGCATTCATTGCCTGTGCAATTAAATTTGATACGTAAACAAACGGTGTAAAAAATGGAGGATTCGTGTGAATATCTCGAAGACGCGAATAGTTAGCGAGGACTAATGTAACGTATGATTGTGGCATATTATAAAAATCGAGTATCAAAATTCTCTCTTGTTCTTTAAAGGATAAATCGAATCTGTGAATTTTGAAAAGATCATTGCTATTTAAACAGGAAGCTGTTTTAACTGTTAATGCACAATTGCATTTAAGAAGGATGATGTAAATATTCATGATTATTACGAACAACCACGTGTTTCTCATTATTATTTTTGAACTATTTTAAATATTTTTAGGACACTAGAAAATTAGAAAGTCAGTTTATTATTATATAAATGACGGGATACTTTAGTATTTACATTACCGAAATGCTTTGTGATATTGCGATGGATGGCTGTAAAATTCGATTTAAGTTATAAATTATTTTATGACGCATGATGCATATAAGATTAATGTGCATTTTAATGTCATGCTCATGCTGGACAAGTTGAAGAGCTGTGACAATGAAGAATAAAGAAAAACCAGACAAAGAAAAATTCCATTTACTAAATTGAGATGTTTATCGGCTCTTATTTTGTAAATAGTGGTTCATATTTTTAAACTAATGGTTTTTGCCAAAATGGTTTAAAACGTTGTCGATAAATCGTTATTATCTATCAATTTTCGCACTGGGGAAAAATTAATGTAACTTTTTATTACCCACCTCAAATAACTTGCAATTTTGGAATTTAAATAATCAAGTTCATGGCACAGGTACACCGAAATCGGAAATGACATAAAGACTGGCAGGGTTTTCTTGTAGCGCTGGAGGTGGAGAAGGAAACTGCTGTTCCTCTGCCACCCTTGGTTTTGGTTGTGGCAAGCATTTTGTTTTCATTTCTTTATGCAAAAAATAAACAGCCACAATAAAAAAGATGGTGTAGATTGACCCAACAACGATTAAAATTGCGTCCACTGCAACGTTAAACTCATCCGCATGTTCCTTTTGACGCACAACATCGTAGTCTTCTAGACCTAACGTGAGAATGTTCAAGACGAAAAGCAGTGACTTGAAAAGCATCCAGAATTTTAAAACTGGCAACCGATTCTACAAATCATCAAATGCACACCGACATTATAACCTTATTGCACAAAACTAATTGCACATATATTTAATAAGTAAAATTGATTTGATTAAAGCTGACATTTCGAATTCCTCGAATAAGCATAGTGTCAAGAAAAATCTGAAGGCCGGCCACAATCAGGTTAGTAATTAAGAGCATGTATATGAGAGATACTGAAAGAAACAAAATAAAACACGATAACTTTCTCAGAATTACTTACAAACTAATACCAAAAGTGCTTTGTAAACTAGAATTGTTACTTGACATTCGAGGATGCGGTTTAACGCCTGAATGTTTGAAATCGAGTTCATCGTATCTCGTGCGTAACTCGTGTAAGCCGCCCACCACTCCAAGTAGAAAAGTAGTGCGCAAAAAATTGCAGAACTGCATAATCTGTAACCGTACGTTAAGTAGTGACTTAGTTTGGGTGGTTTAAGGAATAATATGAAGATTTAATTGTGAGATTAAAACTTACAATACTTATAGCAGCAAAAACGTATGCTCCAGTCCGCAGTTTTAGACAGAGGCAACACCTTTGTTTAGATACGCACATTTTGTTTAGATCTCAATCAAAAACACTCACAATATACATATAAAATTATATGAAAATTAACACCCCTTTTTAAAACTCCCTATGAAATATTTACAATAACATCGGGATTTTAAGGACGGCGATGAACGATTTTCAGTAACTAAATGCAAGTTCAAGTAAATGTGTAATGTGTAATGTACTCACATGAACATACGTACTTTTTTATGACTTTGAATGAAATTCTGTGAAGAATAAACAATTAAATGCATTGTGACATTGAAATGAGCATATAACGGTAGGAAATGACATCATTAATAGCATATTGCTTGACTATCAAGCAACTCCATTGCTTCATTTATTTCTCCATTAATACCTAAGATTCGACTGCACGTAAAATGCAATGGTGCAATAAACCAAAGAGAAAGACGCAAGAAACAGTTTTTAGTTTGGAAGAGCGTGTCTATGTCATTTTCATTTATTAATTCAAAATGTTTTCCACGTCAATTGCGCATGTGACTGCGCCCTGCTTGCACTGCCATAATAAAATAGGTATGCAAAATTTATATCCTTCACTTCAGAATTTATATTACAAATTTTTTGATTTGCACATAATAATATGCCAGTTCCACACTACTCCTGACACCTGAAAAGCCTGATTCAATTCAAGTACAGCTATTATAAAGATTCATTATTAGTGTTTGTAGGCATAGTCTGCACCGATGTCAACCATTTAAATTTTGACTCTTCCAAAGCAATTCCCATCTTTCCCAACTTTGTAATTGCTACCTGTACCACCAAACAGTTCTCTTTGACATCTGTAAAGTACTTCAGCAGAGCTTCAATATCTACACGAAATGGAGTCCATTTAAGCGAATCCTCACACTTCAGAATGTCTACAGACCTTGCTTTCCACCTCAAATCTCCAATTTCATCCGACTTACTTTGAATTAGGAATTCTGCTTCAAAATCAGTTGACTTTGACTTGGAGGTTTCGTGATTCAGAAATAAGCATAGCCACGATATGGAGGCATCCCACCGATTGTAACTGGTCAGTATAATGAACTTGGAATCACAGTCCGCGAGCCCATTCAAAGTGACTATCACTGGATTCCATAATTTGTCCTCCTGTTCCTGTTTAATAAACTTTACATCTTCTCTCAGCTTGATGTATGAAATTGTCTCCTTCGCAAAGCCAGCAAATTCAAGGAGCTTGATCGCCACACCAGTCCCACGACAATGATGGTAGTTGTGGGTCTTCTCCAAATGCATCACTGATTCCTTGACATTTTTTGTATTTAAATAGTGCTCACAGTTGTAACCAATCAGGTCGCAGAATTTCACGTGGTTTCCGCTGTAAATCATGAAAAATTCTATTATTCAATTTGCACTTTTACTTTTACTTTTTTTTACCAGCAATCAAAATCACTGGCTGGTTTTACTTACTTGTAAATGCATGTCTCCAAATGCTTTTGAACGTCAGCCCGCTTTATCTTCGTATCACATCCGGCTTCTTTGTACGGACAATCAACTTTTATAGAATTCGCCATACCCTCCAAAACAAGTACGCGAACCTTCTGCCAAGGAAAGTAAACTCTGCATTGTGGACATTTTCTTAATGAACTTCCACATTTGCCACATACTAAAAAAAGATTTTATTTTTCATTAATTTCAATAATGAAATAAATAAATAAGAGGATAAACTTTTATTTTAATTATGATTATGAATTAATAAGTTTTTGTTGAATTACAGATATGTCCATTTCTACACTGATAAATTTCGCGTTCTGGCAGATTAAAACAAACGGGACATTTCAGATGCTCCTCTAGTTCATCAAAGTCCATTTTTAAAATTTTATTTAATTGGTTTATGTATATACTAAATTAAATAAACGTTTGACAATAATTCAATGTTTTGATCGCAATATTTCATGCCCAACTTGATAAACACAATCCCAGTTACTATTTATTACCCAGCTTTGTTACATAGAACATTTGGTTTGAAGTTAAACCTGAGACGTTTGGTAATAAAAGCATGCACGTCTTTTTTTGTGACAGATAAAAGCTGAATGTATTCATAAAAGAGTATAAAAATTGAAATGAGTAAGACACTCGTTTTTACCATATGTACATTAGTTACAAATTGTAACTTATAATTACAATAGTTTATTTGCTTATTGTACCTTGAAATTCTGTATGGGCTTTGTTGAGATATGGGACCATTTTACATAAATTCGTAAAAGGCAAAACCATCTTATAATAAATATATTATTTAGAATAAATAGAAATCACAACAAGCTGCATACATATACAAGCTGTCCTCTGAGTCAGGATCATTCAGTTCTTTGGTATGATTATTCATTCTGATGTCTTCAAAGGTAGAAAGCTACAACATGTAAAATTGACAAAGTCTGAGTGCTTCATGATTCATGAATGAATTTTGTACGGTCAAAGTAAACATCGATGTGAATGTGATGGAATTACCGTTTATGGAATTGAAGTATCATGAACTGTCGTCTTCGTTCAGTGTTTGTTACGGCCAGGACGTGATGGTTGTGTACTTTTCTGACAGTAATGCATTTTGCACAAAAGAAAGCATTTTCTTTCAAACATTCCAAGCACATGTAACACGCCTTGGGATTAGGACCTAAAGCTGTATGTATAAAGTGGCAACATTCTGCTTCCTCTGCTTCATCTTTAATGCTGTCACGGACCCCTGCGTTAAAAAATAATATTCAGATTGAAAATAAATTAGCCTGCAATACTTGCTAATACTATATTTTCTTCTTCATTACATTTCAGCGCCGGGAATGGTATGATAGGTTTTGAACTTCTGTTAAATGGAGACTTCTGCTTCGTTAAATCGTTCAGCATAGCAAAGACATGTTCAATGTGATGATTATTGTTCATGCAGTTGGAACATAAATTATAGTTTGCACATTGTAAACACTTGTAAATATGAGTGATCAGACTCACACAACAAATGCTACATTTCACTCCGTTAATAACGGAAGTAGAGGAAGCTTGAGGCAAAGTGGCCTCGCTCGTTGTTCGATGCATCCTTGAAGAAGGATGAAGCTGAGAAACTGAAGTTTGACTTGTTGTACGTTGTAATTTTGATGATGATGGTTTTGATACACTAGCTTTATCCGCATGAATCTGATTGGTGGAATTGGAAATTTGATGATTAAAAATCCATACAGTTTCCTCCTTATGAACATTTTTATTTTCATCCTTGTCAAATGGATTCATAACAGTGACACGCACTGAAAGTTTGCCTTCAACGGTCATAAAGTGATTTCTTATGAATTCTAGGGGCAAACTCAGTGGGAGGCTTGCCATGAATGTTTTTGCATGTTGGGCAGGAATAGCTGAAGCTCTCCATTTGAAATCCTTGACCTAATTATAATTTTAAAAATTGTACGAGTAATAATCGAATTTATAGAAAGTGTTGCGTACCACTAATATTGTTTCCGTTTTCTTACAATGCTTAGATAATTTTGCAGATGAAATTCAACTTCGAAATTTGCAGATATGTTCTGAGATGAATTATTTCCGCCAAGGAGAAAGCTGAGCCAACAAAGAGATTTATCTCGTGAATTCAAATAAGTGCAGATAATAATTGCAGGACCATCTGTCTGACCACTAAGGTTGACAATGATTGGTGTCCACATGCTGTCTGAAGTAGCAGAGACGCCTTCAAAATCCACCATTTGAATGACCAAACGACGACCCGATGCTTCAGAAAAAGCATGCTTCTTAATAAAATGATCCGTAACTTGTTTCATGTTTCCACTGGTATCTACCAAGAAGCTGCATTGTTTGTATCCAAATTCTTTGCACAAACTTATTTTTTCGGTGACTTTATTTTTAGGGCTAGAAGAAAAGTAAAGAAATTGTTTTAAAAACGATTATCACATTTGAGGTAATGATTTAAAGTGTATTAATAATAATAATGTTTACTTGAATTTGCAAGCTTTGGAATGGAGCTGAACCTCCCCTCGTTGCAATTTCTGTTGGCATCCTAGACTTTTATGTGGACAGTCGAGTTTTAAAGAGTCCAGGAGTGACTCTAAAGCACGATTTCTAATTTTCCCTTCTCCATATGATATTCTGCACTCCGGACATTGCTGTAGATGGTATATAACGTTAATAACTACCGTTGGAGTTGGGTGATGTGTGGCACATCATTCGAAAGCTCTCGTCGTCGAGTACTATTCATAACCGTTGGAATTTGTTTGCAGCGGGAGGGAGTTATCGAAAAAAGTGACCCAGTAGGGCATTTGCGCATTGTAACAAAAATTACTTAAAGCAGTAAAAGAGCTTTAGAAGGATGTACCACACATCGCCCAACTCCAACGGTAGTTATAAGCGTTTTGTTTCCTGTAAATTAACGCAACACTCGCGACATATAGCGTGGCCATTTATGCATTGAAAAACTTCACTCTCCGGTATTTCAAGACAGATAGAACAGAGCAATTGCTCTGGAACTGAATCGTTTTGATACATATTAGTCCAAAATGTTAATACAACTGAGCACTATTCCAAAGGTTGGTAAATTTTTTACTTTTGTAATTCTACAGTATTTTCCACCTCCCTCGACCCAACTTTCCCTCGAAACTTTTTCAAGTTTAAATGCCAATTTGCAGATCAGCTACAAGTAAAACAAACACGCAAAACATGCAATAGTATCACGTTTCAATTGTACTTTGCCAATTTTATCTTATCGTTCGTCTTTCATTATCATTTTTTGCCACAATTTTCCTGAAGTGAACATAAGCGCACAAAACGATGATTACAATAAAGGAAAATGTCTATGAGAGAGTTGATGCTACTTTAGTCAAATCAGCAGACAGTGACATTTATGAAAGTCATTTCCCAAAGTACATTATACATACGTCACATTTATTTATGGCTCTAGATGGTATTCTGAATTTAAGCTGCCAAACAGTAAAAATATAAGCTTGTACAGTTAGGTTAGGTTTGTAATCACACCACACGAGGATCCGGTCTGGTGCTGCAATTAGCTTCGCTTTTCTGCACGAAAGCAATGTCTCTAGATGATTTTCCGACTAAAAGAAGACACGTCACTCGAGATTTTATATGTAGTAATTACAACATGTATTAATACACATTTTAAAGCTTCAAAATTGAAGTTACGATATTAGACTACAATCTACATAGACATACTACTACTATTACTATATAAATAAGTAGAAGTATGCAACTCTTCAATTGGGTTCATACTTTGCATACATATTGACCCTTGTTTGTCGTTATTATATGCAAAATTTTAAGGTGCACCTTCTTATAATAAAGCATTGAGAAATAAAAATGTATCTTGGAATCCCAGATTGTCGATTTTCATACACAACAACATAAAAAATGGTCAAGAAGTCTTAAAATGACTTTTTACGTCTCTGATAAACTTATTTGTAACACAGTAGAACTTAATTTTGACTTACTAGTACCACTTTTCACCGAATCGTAAAAATTCACAAAATGGGAACATGAATACATACCTCGTAAAAGACTAATGCAACTTATTTATTTATGTATGAGGTATTTTTTTGTAGGGCCAATTTCTTTATAACCACAATATCATTCAGTAATATCTGTCGTTTTTGTTTGCAGTTTCAAAGCCCTCTCTCAGTCCCCCTGAATCATGGTGTCATCCAGTCATCCATGTTGTAGTAATAGTAATGTAATCAGTTACAATCATGTATGTAACCAATATGTTTTTGCAAAGTATCATTTCATATCGAAACGTTTTGTGCTAAACATTTATCGATGACATAAGATAAATTATTTATTAACTTTATTGAAATCATAAATCATACCACAACATGTACAATGTACTCGCATGATTGATAACCAGACGGCCAAACGTTTAGAATAACTCTGACTATCGTGTTAAGTAAGCTTATCTGCAGGAAAAATAACAAAATTATGTATTTTTACCTGAACGTTTTGTTTGATTTTATTATGAATATTTAATTTTTGATTATGCTCAGGGAAAAACTACCATTAGTTGTTAAATATTTGCTTTTTATAAAAGTAGATAAACTTTGAATTCATTAGTCATCTTTTCCGTGTCTCTTTTATTACACTAATCGTGGGTGATCGGATGAACTGAAAAACGTTTTGTAAACTGTTGGTGACTAACACAACACAAGCATCAGACATTGCAGTTGACAAATGAGTTGGTTGTTTGATATATTAATTTGGATAGTGTTTATTGTTTGCCCTTTGTGTTATCATGATTCATGACCTTTTTATCCCATACAAAATCGCGGTTATTATTTTGTGGTCATTACAAATATTTCAATCGATCAATAATATTAGTTTTGCCCTGAATTGCGTAGTCGACTGCTGTACAAGTTCAAATAATCATTCCTGCTAAATATTACATTTTCAAAATGGAAACTTTCAATAGCTGCATCCCAAAAATCTGTAATGTTATGGGGGAGGAAGGTTGTGATTTTAGGTCTGAGATTATCGAAAATAATACATTGAAAATAGTTGAACATTTAACACAGAAGCACGGCTTCCCTGTTAAACGAGGCGAAGAGATAACTGTCAAATTGGAAATTCAAAATAACGACAATGGTCGCATTGGAACTCCTTTAATTTGGCAATACGGTGTGAGTAAGATACCTTTTCGAACATCTTTCATTATTCTAGCCACACTTCAGAAACATTTTGTCTCGTGGCACTGTGTCTTTATTGGCGATTCATCTCTTCAAAAGCCTGATGATTTTCTGGTGAAAGTTCGTCTGAAAAGTTGTTCCGCTGAAGTAAACGATTTACGATGGCGAATTCCAAGCATCAGCCTACTGGAGATAAATACGGCAATTAAATTGTCACACTTTCCTATTCCATTAAGTCTACTCCGGAAGCATTACACAAACAGGGAAAGTGGCAGTGTACAGATCGTCCTTGTATTGCAGCGCTTGACTTCTCTGACTTCTTCTCTGCGTATTGGTTTGAATCCCCTTTCTTGGAAATTGCAAATTCCTTGGAAAAATCCGTGGAAGCATTTACATGACAGTAATGAGAATGATAATGAAAGCGACTTCTTAAGTTGTGCGACGTTTGATGAGAAAGAAGTCCAACTACAAAACTATCTTCCCAAACCATCAACCTTTGACGGAATAACTTGCTCCATTTGCGAGATTTCACCCATTCAAACCAAATGGTTTAGATGCATGCAATGCAATTTTAATTTATGTGACAAATGTAACAATGTGACAAAAAAGCAGCACGAGGAACATATTTTAGCAGCTATTGAAACTGAAGAACAAGAGGCTCTAATTTTAGGACGAGGCACGCAATATCCAATTTTAAGCAAAATATTAGGTACGTTAAATAAAAAAAATATATGCAAAACATTCATATAATGTACATTAATATGAAATTTATCATGTAAAAATCTTAATAGTATCTACTTTAAAAAATTATTGCTTAGAAGATTCCTATCATTCTTCATTGCTTCCTCCAAAGTGTTGCGGAATCATAAATGAAGAGACACAGGAGCGATGTGACAGTCAGAAAGTTCAACTTATTTGTTTACAATGTCGCTATTTGTTTCTTTGTGAAAGATGTGCTTGTTCCGAATCCCATAGTCGTTCTTCAAACATTCCTCTCAGTGTCAGCGATCACTCCCCACGACATATTTTTGCCATAACGAGAACAATGGAGCAACGGAAACTTATCAAAGGATATTTAATTTATTTGTAAGTTGATTTACCAAAACAGAAGTAGTAGTTGGCTTTGACACAATAAGAATCATATTTCACTGTTTTAATGATTTTTATTTCTAGTTTCCCATTACTGTGAAAGAAATCAGAAGTTAGCACACATGTCACAACGCACAAAATCGGCCAAGTTTGATTAACTTTGGTTAAAAAAATTGAAAATGCAACAATTAGAATTTGCAATCAATCTATCTTGATATACAAATAAGGATTCATAAACAGAAGAATAATCAAGAAATGAATATTGTGATTTTATTAAAAATTCAGACACATTAAATATTTTAACACACGATTGAAAACTTATTTCCTTTCACATACATAAATTATTATTTTTACTTGCTAATACAAACTTCTGCTTTTGCCAGGATTTTGAACATCGATTGAATACTTTATAATAAATACATACATACATCACCCTTTATTTGTTGTAATCAACTCTGTTGTCATAATAGTCTCGTGTAAGTACTGGTACGAATTTTTCCTTGATATCGCATTCGGGCACTACAGGCTTAATCAACACATCATCATCCGGAGCCAAAAAGTATGAAATACTCTTCCGAGGTGAATTCTTCTTTGACAAATCTTTTGGGATAGGCACACGGTGAATCTGATAATGAAGATGATAATTAATGAATGAGGATGAGAATAATTGTCTATTTAAATACATTATTATTGTGAAGAATTTAGAGAATCTTGAGCTTACAATTGGAGGGAAGATTCCCCCAGATAGACGTCCAAGCAGATCGCTACCATTGATAACAATTGAATTAGGAATTGGGGTAGCATCATACCAATTTCCATCATCATGCTTCATCTGTTGCCAAACAGAAGTGATATTAAAATATTTGTTAGTAGAGTGGGCTAAATATTTCAAGGACAAAAGAATGTTTTTTTTACCTCCAGACCACCCACAGAATCTTGGAATATCATGGTGAGTGTTCCATAGTCTGTGTGCTGCAATCACAATAAAATTTATTATTTTAAATTTTCAAAATTGGTTTTAGTTTAAGATAAGCTACAAAACTTTCTTACTTCTCGACACCGTATTCCATTAGGTGGAATGATTTGATCTTCGGGAAGAGGAGGATAATATAAACATCGAATGGTACTCTTTGAAAACATAGTTGCGTCTTCTAAATTCTGGTGAATTTTCAGCAAATATTCTTCATCCTCCAGTCTCATAGCTCGGCCAAACGCGCGCAACAGCTTTCTCAAGAGTTCCCTGCAGTCCGTTGCAAGCACTTCCATTTCCTCTTTGAAACCAGGAAGCTCCTTTGGATATTTTGGAGAGTAAATGGAGCCCTTCACTCCGGGCGTATCCCACATCTCGCGAAGCTCCAGGATATTTTGTGTATAGGTAGTTCTAATTAACAAGTGCACATTTAGCTTAATTTGTTTTTGCCAACGAAAGGTACGCTGTTTGGTTTGTATGATTTGCTTACAGTCTATCTCCTGGCCGGTAGTAGCCGTAATAGCTGCCTTTCTTAACAAAGTCATTTTTTACTGTAGATGGAAGCTCGAAAAATCGATCTGAATATTGCATCACATTTGTAACCTATTTATGTAAAATTAATTAGACGAGTTAAATTGGGCTATTAAATGAAATAAAAGTTGGCAGATATTTTGATTCTGAAGTTTGTGCTCACAGTTTCCTCTGAAACTCCATGATTAACAAGAAAGCAGTAACCGAATTTGCTGAACACGTGTCGAATTTCGTCAGCCACAGCATCCCAATCTGATTCAGTAATGTCTTCGGCCCTTTTTATGAGAGGTGAAAAGTTAACAATTGGCTGTTCGACTTTCATTTTATCAACTTTTTACTTTTTTATTCACTTCGGATAAATAAATAGAAAATCCAACAATATTTTTCCACTAATAATCGGAGACGAGAAGCTTCTAGAAAGGAAGAATTTTTGTGTTAATCCGAACTAGTTAATCCGAAATGCTCAATGTAACTAATCGAAATGTAAAGAGATATAAGGTTTTCGCAGCATTTATAGTAGATGAAAGTCCAAGTCTTATTGATACTTCACCGAAAAATAATTGAGATTGTGATTGTCAATTTTATAAGAGTTAATTATTACGTATTTACTATAACAAGATTGCACTCTCCGATAAGTTAATCAAAATTTCAGTGGCAGCAGTTGCAGCCTGTTTCAAGAGGTCAATACTATCAAGGTCTTAAAAAATTGATGAATATTATCTTGTTCGGTTTTTGATTAAGTTTACGTGATGTCATGTGCGGTACGTTTCAATGCTTAAAGGTAAGTAAAAAACCAATCAATTACGCAGCCGCAAACAATCTCAGTGAATCATGATGTAATTTCAGAAACCAACGACATGCGATGAGTGAAACAATTTTGCTTTGTTGTTATTTGTGCTATTGTAATTAATTATCGTGTCATCAATAAAATTAAAAGTAGAAGAGAAATTTTATTATACGCACAGGTTATTGGATCAATTCAAATTGCAATGTTATCGCTTTATGAATGAGTACATTTCATGTGTCTGGAAAATCCATAGTCATATCTTTATTTACTCTAAAATAGAGTCATTATCTCACTATATATAATTGCTGTATTGTCCACCAATTTTGTGGAAGCTCATCCGACTCACTTTACTTTCTTACACAATCCCACCCCCCCACTTGAGTCTAACAGAACGTCATTCTTCCTTTAAAAACAGTAATTGCTCATAAGCATAGTAGTACACACGTTACACGTAGTGTTCAATCAATTACTAATAAATAACACTAAATTTTTTTCCACCAGCACCTGCATGTTGTCATTTAAAAGTAAGTTTGAAGTGCAGCTATTGTCATACGCATCAACAAAACAATAAAACTTACGTCAATATCCAAAAAATCCAAAGTTTCAATGTCAATATTCAATCTGAATTAAAAAGCAAAAATTGTCACATATTATTTGGGCGAAACTAAAGTAAAATATTTTAAAAATAAAATTGATGGCTAATTATAAATGTTGGCATATTTTTCTCCTTCGATGCTTTACACAATATACCAGTATTATCTGGTTCAGGGGCAGTTTTCAAAGATTTTTATTGTATTTTAATATCGGAATGAGTATGAACGAAGTTGATTTATGCAAATCTTGCTTGTAATTCAAGAGAGTTGTAGCTCAGAGTCATTATTATCAGCAATAAATAAAATAAACATTACGTAAATGCAACTTTACTTAATTTATTTTTGCAATCTCCAATTTTAAATGTTTAATTCAAAATTGACAACCCATTAAAGTGGTCACAGGTTCAAAATTTGTTTAGGCCTCTGGCGTACTGGCGTTCTTCCCCTTATTTCTGCCGCCCTTTCCTCCTCGTTTACCTCCTTTCCCACTTTTTCCTTTTCCACCACCACCGCCACCACCAAATGCACTCATAATGCTAGAAAGATCCATTTTCCCTGAAGATAAAGCTTCTTTCATGCCTTCCATTCCCTGTGGTCCTCCTGCTCCTCCCGTTGCCCCTTTGAGAAACGACATTGCTCCCTGCATATCTCCGCCACCTCCACCACTGAATTGCGAAAACATGTCGATGATTCCCTTGATATCTCGTTTAACAAGATCTAATTTTAATTCAAGCCAAACATTATAATGTAAATATTCACAATAATTTTTCAATTTGATTTGTTTAATCGGCAATCAAAACAGCTTTTGTCATACCATGCTCTCTATTTTTAGGTGGTGCGGAAGAAGCCTTTCCCTAAATAGGAGAAACAACGGAGTTAAAATGACTTCCCAAAATTGCTTATAACTATTTTCTAAACAATACTTACCCAAATGGACACAGCTAAAACAAGGAGTACGACAGTTGGCGAACGCATTTTGGTTGATTTTGCTTTCTTTCCACAAGTCTAAAAACTGAACTAATCCTACAGAAATTCGTCAGTCTTAAGGATAGAAATTATTTTTATTTGATGCTTTTATTTAAATTTCGAATAACGTCAGCAAACAAGTTCATATAGTTCATACGTCATAATCAAAATACTAGAATTGAAATTTTACACGCTCTGAGACTTTTATAGGTACCTACATTAAAACGAGACAGGGCATAGTTCTTTGGCCGGAAGCAGACAGCAAGCTAGCATGCAGCATGAAAGCACCATAAGCACATCATAAACATTCCACTGTGCAATTTAACATTTTGTAAACAAATTAATAACAATGATCGATATGCAAATTAGGAGATTATCGTAATAATATTAGCGTTCCTTTTTGACATCATTTGACTGCAAATGACATGCTGACTGGTGACATGCAATCATTTATTTCTATTTCGACAATGCTTGTGTCATTGTGTTACGCAAAAATACAATCCAAATTGAAATCCATATTGACGTCTGAAAAGCTTAGAATCAGACGATGAGTTGGAAAAACATTCATATAGAAAAATGATATTTGAAATAAAATACATGAATGCTTAGGGTAGAATGAATGAAGGTGGATGTAACAAGTGACCTTTATAGCAGCACAATCTACGTTGCCGTTATGATTATGACAATAAAAGTAAAATTGTAACATAAAAATACTGACTTTTAATAAAATATAGCTGAATCTCTGCAGGCATACAAGACATTCTCAATCTACCCCAAGCAAATGTTCCATTTATTTGGACAAGAATCGGTCCACACTATTTTGTAGCTTATGAGCAACCGTTACAAATTAGCATCACATTTATTTTGAGCTAACAAATTATACATCCACCTACTTGGATATACATAAATGGTAATAAGAACATAATACCATACATAAATGGATTTATGTTTTATGATTATTTTTAAGCGTACAAAAAGAGTATGTCCAAAGCTTAAAATAATCAATAGTTAATAAGAACAATCTAATTTATGTATGGGACAAAAACAAACTTTCTTTTTTCCTTGCACTGTAACAAAAATGTTGCAATTATGTACATTAGTTCATTTATTATTTTCTTAAATGATACCAATAGTTATTTTAAATACGATATGAATAGGATAAAACTCGACCTTGATATGTATCTTCGGATTTGTTTTAGATTTAATGAAACTTAATCAATCAATACACTCTTCATTTCTTCGTAGAAGGTCATTTCTAATTTGTTATTTGAGGACAATGAGAACGTTTTAAAATTACATAAACAGAAAAAGAATGGCCAAACTACAAAGCAACTTTACTCATAATTCTTTAAAATATAATTTGAATTATATTTGTACATATATTTGAGAGGTTGTCTCGTTCTATTAGAAGTATCTATCTGACTATTCACTCAACCAGAAAAGTGGATTGAATTTTGAATATAGTTAACTTGATATTTAAGTTACTGGTCCCTTAATTCTTAACTGGATAATTTATTTAATTATGGCAAATGTCTCATTTGCCAATTTCCTCTCTATATACGCACTGATTATCTTCTGCCTTGAGTTAGGTTATTATTCCACTGTAGCAGACAAATGTGACGAGGAAAATTTTTATCTTCCTTATGTTGAAGTGAGAAAGAAGAAAAATGCAGGAAATATCGCTTCTCTTCGAAGTTCTGGGTTTATCGACCTTCGTTTCCGGAACAGAGTCACTCTTTGCATAAATGGACCGTAAGATTTCTATTGAGGAAATTCTTGTAGCAAAGCTGCTATGTACAATATTCTTGGATGATTTGGTAATTTGATCATTTTATCTTTTCCAGAGTTGTCCTCTACTCTGACGTGGAAAGATTGGATCCTGAAGCCCGTCTTAGTCCTGAGAAAGAAGCGAGCAGAACTAGCTTGAAGAACGCACCGGATGCACGTTACCCAAGTCCCGAACTTGGCACCACGAATGTGGAGGATCCAGCCTCTTTTGAAGAGTTACGGTTCAAGAAAGGAGAACTGCTTGTTTTCAGCCACCAATGTATCTCCATTAACAAAGTTCCGATGAATATCCTTAAGAAAATGAAAGAAGACCAAGGACGACCTCTGCCTGAACTCATGAGTGATACGCAAACAATGGGAAGATTGGTAAAATCAATTATTCCACAAAATCTTAATTTTATTTATATAAACTAGATTAGCTAACGCATTTAAAAAATTGTGCATTTCAAGGTTTTGGGAGTTTATCTAATTGGAAACAAGGAAGGTTACAACTATCCAGAGCTGGCGTGGTTCAAGGGCACGAACTGGGATTACATCAAGACAAGCGACAAAGTGGTTAAAGATTCTTCTTTTATCATCTCAGGTCAGAATGCTGCACACTGCATTCGTTTACCGGATGGGACGCATGTGAAAATTTCTATGATGCCCACCACCGGCAACAACACCCAAGTATGCAGATGGACAGTTCGAGAAGAGGACAAACCCTGGTATGCCAAAGTGTTCCAGAGGGGCTTTGACGGCAACGGTATTCGGAACGAGGATCCGACGTTGACTGTAGGAGACTATGAAATCTACGAATGTTCAGACGCTGACAACGATCGGAGCATAATTTTGACCATGTCCAGATCAACGCCGGAGCCTGTCGTACATGTGAACTACACGGAGTTTGATCCTTTCTCCTTGTTTAATCCTAACCACTGGACACCCCATGGCTTTAGACGAGATAGTAACGGAATGTCAGGTGGAGACGAGCGCCCAGATGACAAAATGTTAAATATAGGAATGGTACCGGAAAATGGAATTCCATGCAGTTTAGACCCATCTAATCCCGGCTGCGAAGATCTGGAAGCGACGACTTTAAAAGATATGCAGAATGTCGACCAATCTGACAGCAATTCGTTTGAAATCATTGCTGGAGAATGCATGGATCTTCAAGAATTTGACATGAAAGAATGCAACGGAGTTGGAGAGAATGGACAGAGAATTCTCGAGTTGGTTTTGGAACTGGAACCTCAGTATCTTGTGGACAAAACACAAGCTGGCAGTGACGGTGCTGCTGCTGCTGCTCCTCCTGCTGAAGGTGCCGCTGGAGGTGGTGTCGAACCAATTATCCCACTGGTGAATGCCACCGAAGAAGCGAAGGTCAATTATCCGCATTATGGCAATTTGGACGATGATTCTGAGTTGAAATGGAAGTTCGATATTCTGTACTTAGCCTCAGACATTTACCGTCACCTTTGTATGCCTTTCCGTCCCGAAATGCCCTACACGGTGGCCCGTGTTTTCGCGTGGTATCTTTACAAGGCACATGTTTACGGAGAGGAAATGGGACGAAGAACTCCTCCTATAGTAGTAGACACGAAAGGAGGTGAGGGTGGGGCAGCACCACCTCCTCCTGCTGCTCCACCGGCCGGTGCTCCGCCTGCTGCTGGTGCTCCTGGCGAACCTGCTCCTCCACCCCCTCCACCATCTTCAGATCAGTATGACTACTTAACAGAAAAAACTGGAACCTGGGTTATATTACATAAAGAGCTGGAACGATGCAAATCTACAGCACGGGGAGAGAATGGAGGAAAGGGGATAAAGTTCATGTGGGAGGTGGGAGACGAGGCTGGAAGATGGAAGATTTCGTCGGTGGACGGACGGCCAACCAGAAGGAGGAGGAAGAAGAGATCCCCGGTGACTGGACCAGTGAGGAGACCCATAATGCCAGAGTACGCTCCCAAAATTAAACGATCGGGCGACAGTAAGGAGTTCTGGGAAAAGGCGGCAGAAGCTAGAAAAAGGTTATCCAGACGGAAGAGAATGGCTGGGGGAATGAGACCAAACACTACGATTTTCTATAATAAATATGTTCTCCCTGGAAAACCTTTGACCCCGATAAAGTCTGAAGGTACGTCAGGCTTTGTAAGGGAGGTGATTCAAGAGTACAGGCCTAAACCGGATTTGAACGATCCGAGAGCGGATGCTATAAAATACTTGGATTATCCAGAAAATATTCATCATTGCTGGAACCCACAGGAAGATCCCATCTCTAGAGAAATTGTTTGTTCGAAAACGGAAGAGATTTTCTTTTACGAAGACAGGGCTGAGATTGACTATGAGCTGAACATTGCGATTGACATTTGGTGGAAGATTTGGGCCACTGTAATTGGATACTGTAATAAGGCTTACACCGCCAGGAAATCGGAAACTTTCCCCAGATTGTATAATTCAATGTATGAACACTTTTTTGATCTGGTGAAGAAGGAATGGAAATTTCCGCAAGATAATGCAGAATTAAAAATAATATTCAGCGAATACTTAACTGAAGAGAGTCATATATGGATGGACGCGTGTCTGGAAGCGTCCTATATAAATTCCAATTCTCATTCATTTCGACCACCAAGACCCATGACTGTCACAGAGGGGAAAAAAGAGGTCTCCAATTATTTTGAGGAAGTGCCTCCATTCATTTATTACAGATATCACCCAGAACCAAATGAACATGGAATGGGAAAATAATTTTCTATACATAAGTTTCATTTTTAAATTTGTAATGTACCAAGTACCAACATTTTTTTCTTCCATTCATTTATTTATTAGGTACCTTATGTATTTGTCTCTGAAAATTATGAAGCGGAGAATAGTAATAAATTACATTTTTGTTGGTAAATACTTTTCTTACTTTTTATCTTTAATTATATTGGTCTTTGTGAAACATTTTATGCTGTTTGCGTCCATCTCCCCATTTCCCCAACTCGCCTCCCCAATTAAATCGCCGGCCTGGCAGTAGATACCAAGATACCTATGAAGATACCCGATGATAGAATATAGTTCTCAAAGCATTCATTAACACTAGTTGAAATAGAAAATAGATTTATTTTACGTTTTTTCTAGGATCAAATCCATATCGACATCGTTTAGTATGATTCTTGCAGTATTCTTCTACGACAGGCGGAAACCGATAGTGAGAAGTCCTCTCACGAATTCGCTGTTTTAAAGCAATCCTCATTTCATCAGTAAGGGGGGCTTGTTCTGCTGTATCGTTAGAATCAGGCTGTCCTTCTTCATCTCCAGGTTTTGCATTCCCGTTATTGGATGGTGGAACCTTTTTTGTGTTCACTGGGACTGCACCCTTGCACGGACCAACGTTTTTTATTTTTAAATCTATTTAAAAAGAGATGTTTATGACATTAAAAGTATGTTGCAAGATTACTAGACATGAAAACATTTATTTTTCGATAAATAATAAAAATAATGGTTCATGAAGATCAACTTACTCATATTGCATTTCTGTGCGCAGGTAAAAACGCCAATGTTGCGGTACATTGCCCCATCGCTTCCACAAACAATCTGGTACATTTTACTGGCTTGACAGTCCTTCGCCTTATCACAAGACTTTCCTAATGCTTCAATATCTGTATGGTTATAATAAGCGCCCTTTTTTGGGGGCTTGGCTTGGGACTCGGGAATTTTTTCATTTGCATTGGGCGTCTTCGTGCTGCTTCCTCCGCTACCACTAGAAGGTGAAGGTGTATTAGTCGACGCCTCACTTCCACTCGATTGTGTAGAGCTTTCTGTCCCTGATGCTTCATTAGGAAAACCATTCACTGAAGCAATTTCATATTTCTTAAGTAGCGTGCATCCGGCTACGAGGAATAAAAACGATAGTATGTTTCGTTTACTTATGGTCATTTTAGTAAATTACTTTCTAAAGACCACGCCACCGCGGCCACGGCCGATTATTCTGCCAGCAGTTTATTTTATTAAGTAATGGTATATTAAGTCATGTCATACTATAACCTCTAATTTTAAAGTATTGAAATAGTTCAATCGTTTTTATTACTACTTTTTCATAGAACCGATAAACTTAAAATCTCTCATTTACTTTGAATAAATCAATGAAAATTGAGTCAGGAAACTCAAAATATATTCAATTTGGAGTTGCAGTGAAAGCTCGTTATAATTATAAATATGTTTACATACACCCAATAATATTTTGTGATATAATGTAATAATTCTAATAATGTTATTTCAATGTTGTGTTCAGTCAAGTCAAACAATGAGTAAATCTAAATAATTGGATTGAATTTGGATTTGCTATTTTATCGCAAGTGCTGGTAGTACATACATAAAGGTCACAAGTCACACATTCATTGTCCAACAAAAAAATCCTTAAACTTTTTATTTCGTTGAAAGTAACAAAACATTATCATTTAATAGTTTATAACAGTTGATAACAATTTGTTTGGGGCAAGTTGATACTTGATTCGTTGACTCCTTTATTCATTCAGGAATGCGTCGTCTTTACATTTGTAAATGAACTCCTTAAATAATATCCACAACATGTGTAAATATTTGTGAAATCAGCATCAGGAACAGAACAAACACTTTCATGACATTTCCGTTTTTCGATGTAATCTTCATTCCTTGCTTACCGTTGCAGGTGTGACCTTGAGCACATTGGCACTTTCCGAATCTAGTATGACATCCCGCATTTAAAACACACTGTAGATAAAAATCGGATGGTTTGTACTTTTGTTCCAGGGTCCGATTGGATTTGCAATCACTACGCCATAGGGGAATACACGGTTGACCTATTCTCACCCCACACCTGATATCGTCCTCAATTAAGATTTTAGGATGATCGCTAATGATTCGTTGTTCACCCTTCTTGTTAGGCGCAACAAATTTTGCTGTCGTTGGTAGCAAATCCGCCAAATCTTCTATACATTGACATACTCCATCGCAGGCACCGTTCAATTTGCTCAGATCTGGGTTCGGTTTGCATTCCTCCAACTGCTGGGAGTAGCAAATGTACTGGAGAAACAAAGTGTTATTCATAGGTTTCGTAACGTTCGTATCTGGGGCCGAAGTAAACCTATGCTTCAACGTTTCCTTCAACTGTGCAAATTCCTTGTCCAAATCCTTTTCAAATGGACACAGGATGCGTTCGACCTGGAATTTCTTGAACTCCTCGTACATTTCCGTGGAGCAAGGGTAACCCACGAAGGATGGAAGAAGCGGAGGAAAACCGTTGGCATCCTCATGGTTTGAGTAGATACTCACGTTATCGAAGAACTCGTACTCATCCGTTGGTTTTAATTTGCTGAAGCACGAGTGCTCTGGGGAATCAAACCCCACATTTTCCGGTGTGTGTCCATTTTTCAGTGGGGGAGGTGGTTGAGGTCCAGGGGGCTCTGGAGGAGGCTGTGGAGGGTTAGGAGGAGGTGGGGCTAGGGGTACAGGTGTGGGTGGAGGTGCCTCAGGTGCAGCGAACATTCTTCCCGATATCTTATTGGAAATGGATTCGTTATTGTTGGTGGTATAATTGTCGCCCTCCGTAATTAAAATTGGTTCAGGTGGAGATAGCTGTGGCGCAGCAAACATTCTTCCCGATATCTTATTGGATATGGATATGTTATTGTTGGTGGTATAATTGTCGCCTTCCGTAATTAAAATTGGTCCAGGAGCCGATGCGTTATTGGAAATGGATACGTTATAGTTGGTGGTATAATTGTCGCGCTCCGTAATTAAAATTGGTCCAGGAGCCGATGCGTTATTGGATATGGATACGTTAATGTTGTTGGTGGTATAATTGTCGCCTTCCGTAATTAAAATTCGTCCAGGTGGAGGTATAGGTTGCTGTAGCGCAGCTAACATTTTTCCAACGACATTTTCTAGGATTAAATGGGACACATCGACGCTATTGTTGGTGGTATAATTGTGGCCCTGAGCTGGAGGCTGTGTCGCCTCCACCGCTGCCTCCGCCTTAGCTAACATTGTTCGCACAACATTTTCCAGGATTAAATAAGATACGTTATTGTTGGTGGTATAATTTTCGCCCTCCGTAATTAAAATTGGTCCGGGTGGAGGAGCTAAGATTGTTTCCGATACGTTATTGGAAATGGATATGTTGTTGTTGTTGGTATAATTGTCGCCCTCCGTAATTAAATTTGGTCCAGGTGGAGGTGGCTGTAGCGCAGCTAACATTTTTCCCACAACATTTTCTAGGATTGAATGAGATACGTTATTGTTGGTGGTATAATTGTCGCCCTCCGTAATTAAAATTGGTGGAGGTGGCTGTGGAGGAGGTAGAGGTTCCTGTAGCGCAGCTAACATTTTCCCCACATTTTCTATGATTAAATGGGATACGTTATTAGATATGGATATGGATACGTTATTGTTGGTTGTAGAATTGTCGCCCGCCGCAATTAAAATTATAAGGGAACAGATAAATACTAATGGCGAAATCACGGATACTTTCATCATTGATATTTCTAATGAAAATATGTCTTCCTGACTCTGATGCTTCACGTGAATAATAGGACAGGGCGACTTGAGACACACGGTAGAATGTCTGTTGAAAAAGCCAAATATTTTTCTTCCATCATATCAACACAAAAACAATCCAGCGATTGCGCTCTACATTAGCATAGCAATTAAATTAATTTTTGGCTAATACTGGGTACTTAATAAAATTATTTTCATTAGGCACGCACAGTGGGGAACAGAAAACTGTATATCATTTGTTGTTATTCATGTAGACGTGAAAGAATAGATTTTGTGTGCAGGTTAAAAACGCCAATGTTGCGGTATTTTACAGTACCCCCCCCCCCCCATTGC
>VYYJ01000785.1:0-44346 GCA_021029165.1 Cyphoderus albinus | reverse complement strand
TTGAAACTTGAACGGACGAGAAACGAGAACGGGATTTGAATTTTGTGTTTTGCCCACCTCTAGTTTGAATATTCGTAGATTCACATTATGTATGTTGCTTGCAAGGAAAACAAGAATCTCATCCTCAACGGAAGAAACCCCTTTTGCATAAGAACCACAACCAAATTTAAGTTTTGTATCGTGCAATGTTGCTTTGTATTTGGAAATATATGTATTTTTGTGGAGGAAGGGAAATAGGTTGAACGTTTCTTCCCTCCTGAAGTAGACTACTCCAGTACTTCGGTTGACGTATGTCTTCAGCACGGAAACTTTCACCGACTGACAGCAAAAGAAGAGAAATTCACAAAAAGTCTGGAACATATGCTTCACTTCGTTCGTTCTACTGGCTTACGTACATGTAGGTGTACAACTTTTGCAAAAGATGTTTCTACACAAGCAAGATGAATCAACATAAAAGGGAAAGATCGTTGAAGAGAAACTTGTTGTTTCTGTTGCACAATATTTCGACATTAAGGATATTATTTCTGTTTGTCTATTAGGTACTTACTTATTTTTACTGATCAAAAAATATGTGGAAGGTAAAAAGGTGAAAGCCTGAACTAAAACTGAGAGGGGAGGAAAACAGAATTTTTTGAAAAGACAAATGGAAGGAAATAATGGGTTCTTGTATGGCCACGTGGTTTTTACATGAGCGAAATTGTCCAAACAAAAACTAAATGGTGTTGTTTTATGTGCCGGGAAATTGCTTTTTACCACTTTCATGGAATGCGATGATGAGGATGATGTGATGATGTATGTAGAGACGCGCAAAATGTGTCTTGTTAGCTTTATGTAGTAAACCTCTTATCTTTTGCCAACCAATGGTGTGTAGGAAGCCAGTTACACGTAATGGCTGCAGGCCGAAAGCGTCCTTCAGTATTATGGTGAGTTTCATTTTGTAGTCGGGCTCTTTTAATACGAAATAGGAGAAAAATTCTAGTTACCTACGTTTAATTTAACTCAGACTAAGCCTGTGATGTATTGCATATTTCTTCCTCGATAAGATTATAAGAAAACATTGATGGCTCTGTTTATTACTTTCTTTTAGCTTTTTAACATTGCGTAAGGCTGGTCCGTAGTCCAACCTGGATTTGGGAAGGATTGAAGACCATTTTGAATTAAAGTCTAGTGGGAAATGTATAGCTTAGAAACTTTGGAATTGTTCCTACGAAATTTCGCCGACGCATTAATTTGTACAGCACAGACTATTTCATTTATTTCAGATAGAATGTTATACAAAGTCTAAAACAAATCATTATTTTGATTTCTGTCTACTATGGAGGACTTAAGTTTATCTTGACTGTGTTCTACTCACAGTACATTAGACCTATCACTATTCTTAAGTGACTGAAACTTTGACATGCTGTGTACGTCCGACCCAGGAGCACTTTTACGACTGGATTATTTTCCCTTGTAGCCTAATTTTGGCTTCATTATGATGTTTGTTATTCTATTATTTACATAACGCTTGAAAATGTACACAACATCAAACAGTCATGAACATTATATGACTGTTTTGTGTCACGTAACTAAATAGCATTCTTGTAGCGTTTTTTCTTTTCCCGTTTCTCTTTTGCGCTCTTATGATTAAAAGCAATAAATTTTCGTTCGTGTTTTTCGTAGTTTTCTCTCAAAGGGACACTGTTGTTGTCAAGAATGAAATGTATCGACTTTCACCAATTTCATAAAAGGTATCTTCCCCAAATTTCATTTTACAGTCTTCTGGTTACAGTGTAAACTCAGTCTCCGTATTTGAAGCTTCTGGCGTGGAAATCAAGTAGAATCCTTTTAAATCTTGTTCCATTCTGGTAGAACGAATTGTTTGACAAATATCTAAAAAGGGCTTACGTACTGCAGACACAGAAGAAATTAACAGCTCACATCTTTGTTTATACTTCTACACATAATCGTTTCTGACAGAGCTTCTTTACGACTGTCACGTTAGTCTGTCAGTTTTCCAGAAGGATATCATGTTAGAATTTATTTTACGATAGCCATTCTCATTGCTGAAGACTGTTGAGCTGGGTCGAGCGGAAGAAAAGTAATTTGATCAGCAGATTGCAAAATTGTACGTTACCTTCCACCAGCAAGTCCTATATGTGTGCCAATATAGTGTAATATGCTTAGCAAGAGTAAGAGTGTATTAGTCGTTGAGTAGTAATGATGGCTGATAGCAGTTTGGTAATAATGAGATGGCTGCCACTTTTAATAATATACATCTTTCATCCGTCACGAATGATGGGGATCCCGACGTTTTCGTTGCGTGCAGCATGAAAATTTTTCAATCCAGTACTTAAATTCACCCTTGCCAAGTAGGCTGCAAAGCAGCAGCAGTGGTGGATCGTAATACATATGTGTATGTCATGACTTCTGACACTTTTCTCGCGACTGTGCTTCCGTAAAAACATGTTGATACTTTGATACGTGTCTTCCTTCAGGTTGCTCGAAACATATGCTTAAAACTCAGAGTAGTGCTTACGATGCAAGGTATCAAATAAAGAATGATGGAAATTACTTATCCACTGACCATTATTACATCGTGGTCGTGGCCATTCCATTCCGTTATGCTTAGGACAGAGTGGAAGTGGAATACTGGCCGAAGAATTTTAGGAGAGATAAAAGTAGTCGTTATCTCAAAATATACGGCGTTCTCTTTCACTCATCTTGTTAAGTTTTGCGAGTCTTTTTTATACCTCGTGGGTCTCATCTAGTCTAATATTAGGAGATGAGTGACCGTCGCCTTGCACTGGAGTGCAATATGAAATGGGATTGGCTGCTGTCATTTATCTGATGGTTATGCCCGTCGATTTTGATGACGATTACTGTGATTTTGTCGTGAAACTAGAAAGAGTACCACCTGTCAATGGAGGGTTGATGCGCAAACAGAGAATGATTCGCACGAACTTGCCCGTATGAGAAGCAAAAATGAGGATTGTAATGGGTTTCCAACAGCATGCTTGATCTTTATGAAGTGTTCAGTGATCAGGTATGCAAAGGAAGGGAACATGAAATTCCCGACATTTAAATGTCCAAGCTAGAGCCCTGGATTTTTGTTTGGGAGGTTGTTTCTTGTGCCAAAAATATTTTTCGTAGTCATGAAATATTTATTTATTATTTTAGTATGCAAATGTGTCACTCATGCATATGTATGTGGGCATAAATAAAATGGATTTTCTTGTCGAACGAACGAATGTATCCCAGAGCTTGGATGACACACTCCACAAAACGCGAGTCACACAAATAATATTCATTCATACATACATGGATACCCTAATACGCCTGCCTGCTAGTGAAGTTGAAAACGTTGAAAGGAGAAAGAAGTCTCCAGGATGTTGATGTCTCTAAAGTTAAAATATGAGTTTCATTTTTAAAATTGCAATTTAGCAGCAAACTATGGAAATTGTATTTGATATGGGGGTTTTAACTGAACTTTTTATTATAAATGGTTACAGCAGTGCTTTCCAAACATGACACATCTACCAGTTTCAATATTCTTAATCATAAATTTATAGGGAGATTTATGCACTCTGTACACATTTTCTCTCACCCGCAGTTTAGGATAAATAAATCTGTACTGTACTGTCCCTGCGTAAATGCAAATTGTTGTCGGGGAGTGCAGCACAAACATTGATTCAAGCATTTTCCTTGTCTTCATTGTTTTTTATGTATGAAGTGTTTCTTTCGTTGGAGAACAGTTTACCATTCATTTCCCCGCTTATTGATAGAGTGATTTTTGCAAATGCTTCTGTAAGAGGATTGTAGAAAGAATCGGTAGTCGTATTAAGGGATTTGCCGACGGGAGTTGCTTTAATGAACTTATCTCTATAGGTGCAGGCATCACCCAGCACCGCTTCATGCAGCCTTTGTTTGGAAACATCAGAGCGAAGAAAGTTGAAGAATGTAACTCGTTTTGAATTTGATCGTGAAATGCTCTGTGCCACTGTTTTGCTAAATTGCATCGTTCAGCTTGTCATTGGTTATTTTTCATTGAGATTTCCGTGGCCAAGTTGCATTTATCAGTTGATCGTTCTCCGGAACCAATGTAATGCAGGCTGCTTTGATAAACTGGTTAGTAAATTCCAGGCTTGACGATTACAGCAAATGAGCATTAAAGTTTATTATGTGAAAAGAAAAGAAAGTAATAAATTGTTGACTGGTGTTAGCGCTTCCTCTAAATCAGTTAGTGAAAGTATGAAAGCCCAAATGGAAAACTGTTTTCCTGAATACCTAACCGTGACTGATTGTGAACATACCGGAAGGTTTCTAGTGCTTGATAGAAAATATAGGGGTAGAGTATTATTTAAAATGGCTCTGGAAATTATTGAAATTTTATACTTCCCAAAGTGTTTTCAATCATTATAAAATCTTTATTACGTTGGTCCTCGCTAGGTTTACGACATTCCTAAGTATGCATACAAAGCTGAATAAGTGCTTATGCAATATTGCAAACCTTTTCAGTGAATGATTTTAGCCGTAAAATCTGTCCCGAAAAGTGGCACATTGGTAATGAGAACATTAGCACAACATAAGAAGTTGAAAAGCAATACGTGCTAAATCTATTTTAGACCTTTCATTTCCGAATCTCCTCGTTTATTGCATCATAATCCTGGATATGAAACCCCATTCAGCATGCATTTCGAAAGCTATCACATTTTAATGAAGCGAGAGGTACTTGAGTGTTTGCTTAGCGCTCTCACCGCCAATAAGTAATAAAAAAGCTCCCTTGGATAACTTCGTGCATTATTGTTTACTTCTTTGAATTTTCTCGGTCTACTGACGAAATAGATTTCACTGACGTGTTGAAATGAGGACACGTGCCCATTGTTATTTTCCGTTTTTGTGCCTAGGAGCCCCGTTGAGATGTAAGTTTCGATCAGGTTGAATAACGTAAGCTTTACACTTCACATACATCTCCTTGCTTCAGTAATAACTGTACTGTTTACATAAAGTACATATCTAAATGACAGTTGCGAAATTTTATACTCGACTTTTATATAAGCAGAAAATAAGTTTGAGTTGTAAGGTAAAGTAATGAAATTTAATTTATTGCCTACCTTTTTTGTGCATTGATGTAGTATTGTCGGTTCGTATCTCCGAGGTCCTTTTCTATCATAAAAGATGATGAATAATTCAAAGACTTACTGTTAGTTCTCATGTCAGTTTTTCATCTAAAAGTGTTCGTCAAGTCTTTCGGAATGTAGGCCTTCACTTTAAGGTTTGTATGAGGAGTGTAATTTTCCGGAGTATCAATATAAATGCAATTATAGGAGGGAATATCGTCATAAGGACCACTCATAATCAGTCAGCCAGGGAACGAGACGACATTGATGACGATGATAATGACGATAGCTCACTGCGTTCACTTTCTTCGTTATTGTTATTGTTATCGCTTCTTTGGTTTGGTTGCTGTGTGGCAAAGTGTACTTCGTACTTTTGCTCTGGCTTGTACAACGTTGGATGCGCCAGTTGATAGCAAAGACAATGCTTTCCCTTAGTTGAGTTTAGTGAATCTTCCGTTACAGGAATGATAATGAGGGCATCATCATCCAATGTGATTACAAGGATGAAAAAATCATTCTGATGATCTCGACGAGAGTCACAATATGGTTGGGGGGCGTAGGTGCTATATGCACCATAAGCTTACATGCATTTCTTTAATGTGTCCACAAATTTACACACTTCTCTGTGTTCTAGTCTAGTGCTGGTAGTATATAGTTAATAGGTTTAATAGTTAAATATTGTGGATGCAGTCCTTTCGGAAACGTGTGTATGTACACACACTTTTGATGCTGGATTCGATGTCTCGCGGTACTTTGAACAGTCAGACGAATTGTGCTTTCGTTGCAAGAGAGCAAAACAAGCAATAAAGTTGAACAGCACTGACGATCACTCAAGGGTCAGATTAGTTCAAGTGGGAATGTTTGGAATGAGGGCATCCAGAGACAGCGGTGTGCGCCTATGATAGGAAAAGCAATGCATGAGTATGATACTATGGGATATATGCCGGCGGTCATGGTTGGTTCTTATTCGTATATAGTATGCATTCAAGTTCCAAGATAGGCCCATCGATGTTTAGAAATGCGTAGGTAAATTTTCTCTTTTTATATCATTAGAGCATAACATTTACATAATGTAGCGAATTTTTATACATATGTCTAAGGCCCGCAACTGGAGATGGTGTTTTAGTGTTTTAACTTTTTAGTTGGATTTTGATACCAACCGGAAAGCCCTAATTTCGGCTTGTGGTGACAACGCACATCTTTCTTTCTTTCGTACACTTTCCATTTCATAGCATGGTAAAATACCATACCATGCATCAGACTCTAGGTCCCAGGGTCCTTGTGCAACTTGTGTAATTAATTAGGATGAGGATCGTTGGTTTAATTATTTTCACTTGACTGTTTTTATCTCGCTTATGATGATAATAACTGTGTTGATAATCCTACCAATATTTGATCATTGACATAATAATTATACAATGTGAATATTATGCATGTATTCGATTATTTCAGTTCAACAGTAGTGCAAGAGGGTGAAAGTGTGCCGGTTACCAGTATTCCAAAAATGATATGCTACCTATTCCATTGTGCTAGTCAAGCCTTTTGATCTAATTAATGCAACCGGCTCTGCATTATATTGGCACATTCTACTTGTGCGTGCGTGGTACAATTGAAACGATTTTCTGGGCCAGATTGGGAGACTTTTAGGTTGACAAATTCATCTACGGTTATACTTATGTCGCAGCTGTCGGCTGTGCACTAATTTTAAATCAATTTGTGCCTCCTCGTTTATTTTTAGTGAGCCACCTTGTGTGAGAGTAGACTGAAGTTGGATGTGTTCCAAACTTTATTTCACATTTAGGCGATTTTGAATAGTAACCGGCTCAATGAAAATTTTTCTTTTCTTTTATGAATTGAGCATGTAAAGGGGGAAAATGCTACAAATCCTGAAACTTTACTTTTTTAAACTAAATCAGTCAGCATCACATTTATTTACTGCCAGTCAGTCACTCAGTCAGTCAGTTTGGTAACTCTGTTTTGAACTCTCTGCCTGTTGACTAAACTTTATGAGACTGGTAACGCTTTATGATTATTACATTTTATTGGACTCCGGAAAGTTCGATGCTTTTCTTTTCCTTCTCTGAAATCATTTGGGAATTACGAGAAACAGCCGCTTCAAAAAATGGAGCTTTAAGACAAAGGAAAGAGGGAAGCCAACAGGAAACCGGCAAGAAAAGAAAGGAAAGCACTCTGAGGAAGTCGGAGCGAAGGAAGTGGTCCTAAAAAGTTCCCCTATTTCGAAGTCTAAAACCGCGGTTTACTCTAGACTATGAGAATGTCACATTTGTCTACCTTTCACTAGCACCGGCTCTATGTTTTAGTTGAAATTATATATCGTTGTGAAGAATCCTCCTCCATCTTCAACTAGCACTTTTTATCGAAAAAGTTTAATATCGGTGGGAATTTGAGGAAAAAAGTGTTCTTCTCACACACCACATATAAAAAGTGTGGCGGCTATACTTCTCTAGATGATTATTATTATTCTGTCCTTCGGTATATTGTGACTGCCAGCGTGTATTGTATTATGAGCACACTTGTGGATACCACTTATGATTTGCGTTTAGTTTTAGAATGCATCCACATTACGGGAAACATCTATGCAGTATATTTTGTAGTAAAAGTGAAAGTCTCCTGTTCGAGCTCACTCTAGCTGATAACGTATTAATGAAGCAAGTTTTCTCATTTCTCGTCTCAGCAGAGAGCACACGTAATGTAATAGACACACAGAGTAGAAATCACTAAGTAAAGTGAGCACAACGAACGACTGCTTCAGATTGTTGTAAATTCTAAACGGTAAAGTAAAAACCATATTGAGCACAAGATTTTCTTTATTCACACGTTTTGTTCATTTCGAGAGGGAATATTTCTATTTTGTTTTCAAGTAAGTAATGTACCTGCATTGAAAAGTAAATCTATGGTCTTTCAGGTGGAAAGATTTCCCACTACAAAACGTATAGACGTGCTTAATTAGCTGGTGAATAAATGGAAGCGTGTTGTTTTCTTGCTTCTAAAACTTCTCATTCCAGTGTATACTCCAAGCACTTTGTTTGGAACTGATTCAGACGTGAAGTACTTTTACTTTGTTAGTGAGCTTATATGCATGCGTACATTCCATTCTCTGGTTTTTGTCCAGTAGTGGTAACACCACCCATTTCAATATCTATGTAGAACAAAATACTCCAAGATAGTTATTTTTAGTTATTTTTGTGGGCTTACGAAATTTTCACTGCTCCTAATTATCCTTTGTATTGCATATATCTAACTTAGATTTGGAGATGTGGAAACTGTAATTTAAAGTGGATTAAACATGCGGTTCGCCAATAAACCGAATCATTCTTTCGTGAGTTGATCCCAACCAAATATAAATTCCAGCCTGACGCATGTTACACTCCGTATTATTTCTGCTAACGTAATTTAAATCGGTTTAAATTATTGAAAAGAGCTTTCAGCTTGATCTGCCTGCATTAGAAAATGAAATTAATTGGTTTTGTTTTGAAATTTACTGTGATCAAAATATAGACTGGAAATAATCTAGATATTTTTAAGATTACATAGGATCATTGTAGCAGCCAATTAAATTATAGGGGAAATTTGTGTTAAGCGAATGGAGATTTTGATATTAGATGTACAATCCCACGTATGACGAACACATTAGTTGGAGTACTTCTTTCAACTTTGAACTGCATTTGACAGAATATATGTAGACTCTCTTTTGTAATATGAGGATTTTTTGTATTATGTACAAAAGATGGAACATTTGCTTTTTTGTGTAAGAGTCCTAAAAATTACGAGAATAGGAATGTTTCATTTTCTGACATAATAGAAGTGAACTTCGATTTTTTAATTTCCTCTTCGCTTGTCTAGTCTTTTTTTCATTTCTTCGTTCTTCCACCGAGCCACGCTTAAGGAAAGGAAACATATTAAACTGACTGAGCATGAAACAGAAAGAACAGTTGTATTTTGTCAAGTGCTCTCTCTATATATAGGAAAATTTAATTTTCAGCTTGAACAAATCACCCTCGAATGCATTTAAGTAGATCCAGCGCGATACGTATTACTATTAAGAAAGCAGGAAACGGTTCCGGGCGCCGGGCTATTTCCTTTTATATTAGAAATAATAGGCAGAGGGGATGGAAAGCAGAGAAGGATGGGATGACGAGAGGAGGAAGAGAGGCGGCTGTATAAAATGGTTTTTATTTTCCCATAAAAAGATTTCTGCGAGGAAACGAATACACACAACAATAAGGGTAGCTGATTACATTCTGACGTTCTAATATACGCAGAAACGAAGGGACGAGATATGGGATAGGGCCGCAAATTTTGATGCGTTGCAGACATTAGTGAGTAATGTTGTTGATGATTAGGAAGAATATTTCGCCGTTTTTCTTCTTCTTCACTGCTTCTCCAAGCCCTTAAAGACTTCTCTCCACGAGCATACATGCACACAAGTTATGCTTGGATAAGTACTTAAAGCGAACACGCGAAAAGTAATACAAGATACATGTGGGAAACTGAATCTACCTCAGTAATTTTCCGTCAAATTCAACGAATAATGGCTTTCAATGCGCTTTCCGTTCTCATCTTCCTCAGTCCTGCTTTTCAAAAGACGATGTAAGCTGTAAGTCGTGTTACTTATGCATAGCCTTTTTATACTGTTGTGCTCACCTTTAATATTCTATTTATTATATTACTAGTAAAAAGTTTAGATTCACTTTTCGCTCCCTGAAGGCGGATTTTTTGTTTGATAATGTTCCTCCTTTTTATTACTAGAAGACTGGTGAAAGTATGAATCAGTGCAAAAGTAACACCAAGCTTTCCAAAATGCAGCATAAAAGCAATTTAATTGTAAATGAAGTTTCTCTTTCAGATTTTCAGTTATGCTAGAGTCAGTATGCTGTACCGTACCCGTTCCTTTTTTGTTCTTTGTTGTAATTTAATAGTTGATGTTGGTCCCTAGACTTTTCCTCGGTGAAGCCGCACAATATGGAAATTTATTTTGCAAGGTGAAACCACAAAAAGTAAGGGCATACTTAAATTGAGGTGAAAGTCAGTGTCCTCCACCAGGCAGCCGTTCTATATAGTATAACACCTATACTATACGGATTCTTCATATCGACCCTCTTTGGTTGAAACACTTTTGAAAAACAAATTCTCACCGAGACGGTTGATAAGTAAAAATGCTCTGTACTTGGTATTTACATTTTAGTTCGGGCAATGGTATTTTATATTGCAGGGTGTATCGAAACAGCGTTTCCTAGTCTGTGGTACACTCTCAGTCACAATGCTCACTATCAATTTGATTTCGAGCAAGAAGTAAGACCATTACACACAAGATCGAACATGTCACACTTTTCAAACCGCCCCCTCTTCTAGTTGCACAGTGGCAGACATCGAACCCGAAAAACCGTTTTGTGGTGGTTTCTTTCTACACAAACAAGCTACAAAGTTTGACAGATATTTGCGTTTCACTTGCAACCTTATGTGTGTGTACGCATTCTACAGCAAGTTACATGTCTGAAATTGATTTACTCAATTTTACGAGCGTCGAATATCCCAGAAATGGAAAAGAAGTAGGCGAAGTGGTGCCGGTGCAGGTACCTAGACAGGAAATGGATAGCGAAGAAAAGAATCCAATTTTTTCATTAGTATGCATACTTATTACTTCTATGCTAAAAATTCGGCTATACTTTATCGCTGATAGAAGTTTTGTCTCCCTCCTTTCACTTCTTTGAAAGTTGTCTGAGATATTGAGAAAAATTCTCTGCAAACAGCAACGTTACAAAAAATGTTTTGGCAAGTAGTAAATCGAAAGAGAGTTGTCACTCCCAAGTGGCGTTTATGCTCTCTGAGTTTTTTTTTCAGTTAAGTTCTACTTCTTACTAGTGATATTCTACTGATATTATTCTGGGCTTTAGGTTGAAAACTAAATTTTTATTGCGTCTTTACTCCTGGTTGGTTGATCACTTACTAAGATAATTTTGAACAAGAGACGTACGTCTACCCTTTGGATATTATAATAGACGACAACAGGATGTATGCAGGGCTTCTGGCGGCAGAGGCGATGGTCCCTTCAGAAAAAAAGAACAAAGATTCGTTTTATCCAATTCCTTTTTTGCTGTCTTTTCCTCATTATGTATGCTGAGATTGTCATTTGCCATATCTTTTCGTGTGTCTTTCTCACATGCTCGTAAATCAGTTGATTCCAGGCGAGTTGGGGTATAACCGAAGAAAAAACTATCAGAAGAAATGCCAAGTCGCTCTGATCTCAAAGTTAATAGGTATAATATACCATGTGTATCTGTTTAATGTAGGATGAGTTGGAGCAGTTTTCATTCCTCCGACAACTTTAAATAATATTATCATGCAGCGCAAAATTTTTATTTTTTCAAATTGGCTTATTTGCAAAAAAGTTGTGAGTAAACAAGTATAGGAACACTAAATCTAAATACGTCTGGCCAGAGTTTAAGTCCTGCAGAAATGTTATAAGACTTTGTTTACGCTTGAAGGGATATCAGTTGGTCAGAAATCTCAACTTATTTGTAGCTACAAAATCATGCAGAGCCAACTTTTTTCGGGTTGACTCTCTTAACAACTTCGCTCTGCTCTTCTTTTTCTTTCTTCGTAAGAAACAAAGCTTATGCAAACTTTGTGAACTACATAAGTCATAAAAAGTGTAATAAGTTGTCATATTAATATATACTTTGTATCAGAAGATAAGGCAAAAGCAAAGTTCTCGCAAAGGTTTAAGGATCCTGTGCTATTACAAAATTGGGCAACTTTTTCACGTTTTGCCATTTGGAAAGAGAAACGCATACGTGTTTTGCAAAGAATAAACGATTTATACAATGCATGCTCACACTTGAGTCTATCTACAGAATGAGAAGTGCTGTTGCCGCACCTCCCTAAATTACGTGAGAGCCTGCTACTTTTTTATTACTTACTTATCGCTGGCTTACATAAGGATTGACTTAATTTGTGCTTTCTACCTTAATATGGACATAAGCTACATTTGTTTATATTATTTTTCCGGAATAAAATAGAGTCCGTCGCCTTTTATGACGTTAGTTTTCCCATTTCCGGACATTTCACAAATCTGCACTGAGCAACGTGGATACTCATATGTAGGAATATCGTAACCGTTTCCAGCAGTTTGGGAGAATAAGGATTTGCCAAGACTTTTTCTACTTGTTAATCCCTCTCCTGTAAATTATGCACAAACAACACCGACACAACCTACCATGTTTGTTGATGCTCTGAAACTTTTACTGACTTAGTCGCCCTTGTTTGTTCTGTAATTCAGTCAGCTCTGTATAATAAACGGTTACTCAAAAGTCACGAATCATAGTTTTGTCGACTTTCTGACTTTTTTACTTTACTGACAAGTCAGATCACTCCATTAGAATGACAATTTATCTCTCTCCTGGAAATCCGTCCGTAAATATTCAACAAGCAGTGTACGTTTAATTAGTACAGATAGCATTGAATTACTGATGCGAGATAAAGAAGCAAATAAAGATTTTTTTTCCTTCATGTTTTGCTCAAGCAGTGATATGTACAATTTTGCTTCGCTGCCCTGCTGTGTACCTTGCCTAGGCATAATATTTACCTCCGTTCTCCTAATATTACTTTTATTATTATTTATAAAGATGAACGGCAGAAAACGTAGTTACAGAGGTGCCAGCAAGGGCTCGAGTTTTGCTCCTCTCTTTTTTCTCTTTTGCTCCAGTCAGTCACTTCCTGAATACAAAATTAGCTTCATACCGAGTAAAATGCTTTGAGCTTGCATAATGTAAAAATGGTACAAATACATACACGCTAGTCTAACTGGATATGGGAAAGTTAAACACTAAATTCGTGTAAGCATGCCACGTTCGTTCTTCTATGTAGGGATTAAACTCATAGCGAAAGAATTTTTAAAAGAGAAAGGGAAAGTAAAACAAGTAGATAGGGACTTCCGCTGAAACACTAGTCCGCCGTTATGCGTCTGGTGTGTATGAATTTGTATAAACATTAGGGAAAAGCTAAAAAGCCTTTTTGTACTCGTACCACGATCCCGACCAAAAGTAAGGATGAAAATGATAATAAGAATGTACCTACTGAGAACCGAAACGTATAGAAATAGTTGATAGGCGCAGGAAGGCAACTGGATGAGTAATGCATTCATGCATCTGTTACTCTCTACTCTCTGCCTCTGCCCGTGATGAAGACGATGATCATGCGGCTGACGACGATGTAGACAGACAGATATTATAAACTCACACCAAAATGTCACCGTCACTCGATCTCTTTCCAGTGTATGTATGTGCATGCAATTTCCAGTGACAATTTTCCCCGCGTATGTATGTGCATGTGTGCGGCTGACAGAAAGTGAGTCATTTCACGCCTGAGTAAACAGGAAGTGGCTTGAAAGAGAGAGTGGGGTAAAAATGAGACAACTTACCTTATCCCTCCTTTTCTTTACAACATTGATGATGTGACAAGTAAGGGGTATTATTATATTATTCTGCCATGCTTGTATTAATTTGTAGTAGTGCTATACACGAAAAGTTATTCCATTCTGAAACAAAGTAAATCATTGTTACTCGTTAACTCACGACAATCATTTATTTTCATACCTTTCTCGGAGCAGGTGGCTTGCCAGGCTGCGAACTTTTATTTAATAATTAAGTTTTCTCAGTCCTTTATGAATGTTTAGGCTTGTTTGTAGATCCTAATTAAATGCGCCATTACATACATATGAAAGTCGGCACTGAATGGCAAAATATGTGCCTCTTTGTAGCTTTGCTCCCGTTGACCTACGCTCCCGTTTTCCATAGAAAGTTTAAGTGTAAATAATTTACTCTTGTGAAGAAGAGTCGAGTCTCTTTAAAATAAGCTCCACTTCTCCACCGCTGTATTAAGGTACTGTTCAACACGACTTGACTCCAGACATCCCTCTTTGTCATGAAGAGAAACATCTCTCGGTTTGGTTTGGGATAGAGCAGAAAACGTTGTTCTGTAGTTTAATTATATTTACAGTGTGACTAGGAAATTGGAAAATGTATTTAAGTGCTCTTCTTCAATTAAACTGTGGTTTTCCGTGGTTTTCACCACTTTCGCCGTGAAAGGAACCGCACTATACCAACTATCTTCCACGTCGTCCTAAATATCTTAAACTCTTTTAATTTACTTTCTCCTAAGTGTCGATTGTGTGGAACGGCAATTGCGCAGTTATGAATGAAACGAACGATGGTAAAAATGATTTATTAAATGAAAGTAAAAGTATGTTGTCCGTTATTAATTCCTAGAATCTCGTTTTAAAAATTTCTTTCACGACTTGCAATAAAATGGATTTCTAATAGCTTTTACCTTTTTTCCAAGTAGTAATGTAAATTGAAATGAACTTTGATTTTCATTTTTAATCATTACCTTTCTTATCGAGAAGTTTTTGTTAGTTTCTTCCACTCTTTATCTGATGCTTGAAATGTAGTTTTGCTAAACAGTTTCCGATCCGAGTGTGCTTGAAATACATGACCTGGTCGTAGATTGCAAGTCTTGTGTAAAATGAAATGACTTTCTCGTTCCTTTTTTTCCTTCACCTTTTTACCGGATGAGCAAAACAGTATATTATGAGGAGCAAGTTTGTCTGAATGCGAATGAGTGATTTAAAAAAAGGATCTTCTGTGAATGTGAGTAATGGCTCGTGAGGTTCAGATTTGTGATCAGTCAGACGGAAAATAACGTCTTCAACTTTTTTACTTTCGTTTTTTTTTGTACTGGAGTTAAGCGAAGATTGTTACCTACTTCTCTGTATCTTCTAACAGCAGACAGACAAAATGAGAAGGAGGATGTGACGATGAGAATGCTGTTATTGTATGGAATGGCGTCTATTATTATGAACTGAAAGTGGGCGTATCAGGGAACTGGTGTGGTGACGGTAATCACTATCTTATTTGAATTCCCTGCTCTTCCAAATTCAGACTCACACGAGGCACACACTATGATGACGACGACATAGTGTGTATTGTATTTTTCACAGATGTAAAATGCCCTTCATGAGGATAATAATATGGCCACAGTGCATGCTGTAAGTAGCGCCTGTAAAGTTCTGAGAAATGTACCCTTTGCTCCCATAAGCACCGTGTTTTGTTGCGTGAAAAATTTTTGTTTGTAGGATTTTGGCTCTGCTTTCTCTTGTCCCAGTTTTAGCTCCACTTTCACTCATTTCTCCATTTTATCCTTTTCAGTATCCCATTGAAAGAAATGTGTAGGGACAACAAAGAATATTCCTGGTATTAGGGCATTCTGTTTTGTACCATTGTATAATGTGTTTGTTGTATACCTACTTTATCTAACATGTGTCAGACTAACATTATTTTTGTCTTGCCAGAGAAAGGAGAGTCAAGGGGAGGAGAGATGGTGGGATATTGTCCTTCTTACTTTACTTGTTCAGGTCTAATGTAGGAGGGTGAAGTTGAGGAGCAGTACCATTTTTATGAGCCATTTCATAAGGCCTTCCAAAGCTTTAAGTTTCCTCTGGGAGTATCAAATGAATAGGATTTTTGGTGAAAGGAGATAGATGTACAGTCATTCTACAGTCATTCATACGGACACACACAAATGTATAAGATGGGAAAATGCTCTGAAGTGTGTTATGTAGGATTGATGTTGTTGTTGGGCAGATGCCACATTTTATATGCGAAAAGAGTTACGACTCTTTTTATGTCATTTTGCATCTTCTTCCTGCAAAAAATGGGAACAAATTGTCAGGGTTTTCTCTTCCCTGTTCCCTTTCTGCAACAGAAATTGTTCAAGAAACTATGTACTTTTAGATGCATCTTAGATTTCGCTACAAATTGCGGGCCACCAGAAGAAAGAAATGGATTTTCTTTGAGTGCGTCTACGTCTAACTGACTTTGAAATACTACTCCAGTTTATCTATCTGTCTTTATGATAATGGCCAAACATCTCGGTCGCTCTTTTCTTCTTTTGTTCTTCTTCGATAAACTGAGAGTGAATGTGGAATTGAATGTTTCTGAAAGAGGTGCATCAGTTGGTATCTTACTGGGTATTGGGTATTCCCACGACGTCTTATATCAACATCTATTTTACAATCCGTGGTGGGCTTGCTTCATAAAATGGATTAAGTAAGTGACGTTTGACACGGAGGTTTAGTGAGAGTGATGTAGTGTGGCTCTCTTCGTGGGAGTATTAGATAAAATATAACGTGGTAGCATTTGCAATAAGCTGCAGATGCACATCTGTGACTGATTTGGTTAAATTTTTGATTATTCACTCTGTCTTATATATGCCTTTATATGTAATGTATCAGGTTTCTCAAATCTTGTCTTAAATCAGATTTGATTAATGTGACCGCGCCACATCGTAAAATTAAGTCTTCTGAATTTTTAAAGAACCTAACGTATGTAATGATTGTGATGTTTTGATCTATTTTTCAGGCGGACATTTATCGGAAAATCGATGAGGCATGTGTTGACGTTTGTGACTTACTACGGCGATTTGTCAAGAAAGCAATCCTACTTTCTGCTGACTTTGTGCAAAGCCTTGAGCAGCGGTCGGAGACGTCCCATCACCACCATCGTCGTCGGCACAGAATCTCTAATGCAACAGAAGAGAAATCCGATGTGAGTAGCAGCACCCATTCAACTCAGAGTGGATTGGACTGGCAATTGGTGGATTTATGGAAGATCATCAAAACCCTTCCTCATTTAACTCCGGGTAAGGAAATGACATATCTCAAACTCTTACTACTCGTTCTGCTGTTGGTATTATTATTAACGTTAGCACACTGTTACGTCTTTGCATCAGTAGCAAAAACACCGCATGTGGTCCAACACGACACTGGGAGAAGAAATATATTTTTTAGAGATTCTTTATTGTATGGTTCGTTTAATAACAAGCACGCCTGCCATTAAAAAAGTGATTTTAGATTTTCATGTAATGGTGGGAAACCCTCGTTTAGAAAAAGAACGGCACTGGCACAGCAGCAAACAGCAAGAGTAATGTGCAAGTAACCACGTAGAGAGCAATTTTTACACACTTGTGTTTGTTTTATTGTAACAGCAGACGAAAAAGCGAGATTTCATTTTTGTTTTCCACTTTAGTACCATTAATTAAACGCAGCCAGTGCTGCAGTCCCACAGGGTAATAATAACATATTAAAAAGTATTCGCATAGATACTGTTATATCGGTGATATATTTTGTGTGCATGCTTTATCAAACTTAAGCCAGGCAGGCCTTTGTGGAAATGTTCCCTTTCTAAACTGGCTCATCCTCGTGGGGATTTTCGTGAGCATAATATTAATACTGTTAGCCTTATAATGAATGTAATAATCAGTTCTTGGTAATTCCTTCTGCATGCAAAAATTCTTTGGTTTTAGATGAGTGGTGGTAATTCACTAGCGTTTTGAGTTCGGGTAGATAATTATAGATGGTTCTTTGTAATTGAACACGCATATTTTATATGAGGCTGAGGCTTAAAAAGAATTTCGTTTGCATTTGTCAAAGGAGAACAGAGAAACAATGGCATTGCTGCCGTATAGAATTTGAATCAAGAAACTAGAATGAACGGATTTTCTGCTTTTTTCAAAAAACTTAAGAAGCGTGGACAACATTCCGTTCTGATTAAGGCGAAAAAACATATGAAAGAGTTTTACAACTTGGGCGGTTATTTTGCTTCCTTTTCATTTGAATAAATGTATGTACAATACAAAGATTGTGTATGTGCCATATCTTGAAAAGAGGAGAAAATTTGGCGTTAAAAAGAATCTTAAAAATCCTTGTGGCAGACCAGTTCTAGGAGAAAACTGAAAAGACGCTAATAATCAAATGGGATAAGAAAAGAGAAAAAGTGTGGCTGGTTGGAAGCAGTAACAGTTTTGCTACTGGCTGACTGACATTAAAATTCAGGGTGAAAGTCTAAAGCTGCATGCTGAAACATTGGGCGATGTTAAATAAGACGAATCCATGCGTGCCTGCATATTGTACATACGCGTTTTTTGTTGTCTCCTCCACCAGACCAGCACATTTTCATCGTGTCTGCTACTTTTTCATTTTTAGTAACTTTTGCTTAATTATTCCCTCTGGGTAATATGCTCACATACATATATACAATAGTTATTTTATATTATAGGGAAATTTTACGAAAAGTTTCATAAAAAGTAATAAAAAATAAAAACTCCGAACTTGAACGAAATGAATGCGGCGTAGAGGAAACGAACTATCCCTACTTTCTTTGGTAGCCTTTCCTTGACATTATCGTGGCAGCAGTGTTGTGCTATATTGGAAATGGCATGATGATGCTTGCTTTCTTTCATGCTTGAGCTTCTTATAACAATAAAAATAATCAAGGCGGAGAGGAAAGTCAATGGAACTGACATGAATTGGTGATTTAAATATGTAATCTTATTCGAGTGGGTTTCTCTTGTCCTACGGTAATACTGCACTGTGATGTGATATGCGATACTGAAAATGTAAATATATGCTGTGGTAATCAATGTGGTTGGCTTTCGCTTTGTTTAAGTTACACTTTTAGTTGGCAAATAATAAAATTTTCTTTAGACTTATTCATTCATACCTCTTTACTGTAGTGATTCTGTCTGAAACTTGCCTCTTTATACACACTCTTTGAGTGTTTTAAGACGCAAGCAACTCTCGATCTCGTTTCTTTTACCATGGCCAATAGAATCTTGAATTTAAGTAAAAATTATGAGGAATGACGGCGTCGACGTAAGATAAAATAACGACTGCATAAAAAGTGGGAAATCCAGAGAGTTTCCATTTATATGACTTGCTTTCCGGCAAAAACTCAAGTAGAACAAAATTCGACGTAATTTTGCAATGTTCAGCAAGATCTTGAAGACCTAACCAAACAAAAGCTTTTTGAGTTCTTATAATAATCTAGCAGTTTTTATTTTAATCGGTTTGCAGAAACCCCATTTCGGATATGCATTAGGCAATCTACTAGAATTTTCTGCTTTGGATGGATAATATTCTCTCCGTATATAATAGTAGCTCTTAATAGCATTTATATTTTGTCAATGAATGGTTAGATTTGACACTTGGAGAACCCCATTTGGAGACAAAATGAGGTAATCTCAAAGTGGATGCCAGTGGATAAAAAATTTGCGTGTGACAAAAATGTTAAGACACAAGGCCTGCTTCATCTAACGGATGCTTCGAAGTATATCTTTTTAGAGGAGAGTGTATGAAGCTTAAGCTTGAGAAGAAAAACTGAATACATAAATACGTTCTGGTCTCTGCTTGACGCATTTTTAGGCTGTCTCGGAAAGCAGGACACTGGGAACTAAGAGTGACTGTGAATGTGTGAAGAAGTTAATGTACATTAAAGAGAACCGTTGTTTCTGAATTCCTTGGTGTAGCAGTATGGCTTATTGAGTTGTCTCATACATATGTGAATGTTATGTACATTGTATATGTTTTAAGGAAGTTGGGTAATGCAATACGGCTTTGGAACGGTCCTTTTTAACATGTCATGTTGTTTTCTTCTTTCTTTTCAGATGGAAGTTTAGGTCACGCGGAGGAGATAAAAAGGATCGAGAAAAGAGTCGACTTTCTCAAAAAGGCTTACTTAAGATGCAAATCATTCTTTGAGATTCAGCTTCTTGCTGGTGGTGTTGGCGGTCTGGAGCTTGAAAACGAAGTGGAAGCCTCCACTGCTGCAGCCGGATCATCAACACATGCTGACGACTTGAGGAAGGTTGCGTACAATGAGAAGAAGAAGGGAAATGGAACGGAGGAAGAGAATAATGCAAAGACTGAAATGAAAGGAGTGGCAGCAGCAACGAGGCAACATCTCCGACGGGTCGCAAGGGAGATTGAACAAATTTACACCCATTTAAAAGCCGGGATACAAACAGGATCTTTCCAATGGATCGACAGTGTTCTTATTAAGGTAAGCTTTTATCTTTAACCAACTTTTGTTTTGCATTTTTGCTTGTACTTGAGGCGAAAAAAGAGCAGTGCTTCTTATTTTTTCTTTGTCCTTATCTTCGTAACCATTCTTGCATCCGTTTTCTACACGAGTAATTTTCTTTCATCTTCTAAGAGTGAGATATATAAACATACCAAGATGTAAAGTGGTCCCACACAGTGTAAAGAGTAAGCAACATTTTAAAAAGTGAAAGAGGAAAAAGTACAACTCTGCTTTTCTGAACTTCGCAGTTTCATGATTTCTTGGGATTTCAGTCAGGAATAATGCACCCCGCAATTTGTTATCCTGTTGCCACTCTTTCTTCTACCCGGAAACTAAAGTAATACCAAGTGTTACAACTACAGTTTTTCCCGCACGTAGTAGTTTTGTTTTCTGTGAGTAAAATGGAAAGTAATATATAGGACAAGAGAACGGAAAAAGTTATTGTATGCTGTAGCAGAGGATCTGTAGTGTAATGTATGTATTTAATTTAATTTTTGGGAAAGCGGAGAAATCTTTGATGATCATAAATATGATGATAAAGTGAAATACTTGGGATCCTTTTTGTTTTGTTCGAGTTGCTTTGTGTAACACAATACTCCTTTATGTATATTTGATGCATTTACATTGAACTTGGCTCAGTGGCCACTCTGGCAATTGTGAATTCGCAACTCGTAATGGATCTAAATGGAGATCAAACTGTAATGTTATTAAATTATATATATGTATACTTTTTGCAATATTCAGGGCACCACGCTAAACGTAACTGAATTAAAGTTTGACTGAGTGAACGACTGACACATTTTCAGAATGTAGTTTTACTGAGCTAGCGAAAAAAGTGAATTTTGGAGAGGGAGCTCGTGCAGTTGTAGAGTCAGAATTCACTGCAATTATTATAGCCCTGGCTTACTTTTCGTTTAAGTAAAGATAGATTACTTATTATTGAGCATATTAGTTAGGAATATCGTGGAGCATAGTTTGATGCTTTATTTGGTCCTTTGATCAAGCATTGGGTTTGCGCTGCTTGTCGTAGAAAAGGAATTTTATTTCATTTTTTTGTGGGTCTGACTCGTACAAAAAATAACGATCGTAAAAGAGCAATGAGGCAGCATGTAATAATATGGGAATGGTTAAACAAAAGAGAGTAGAAACAAACAGGAAGGAAATCAGATAACCCAGACAGGACTTTTTCGGAAACAGGAATCGCTAAAAATAACAATCCAGTCTTTTCCCTATTTTTATGGATCTTGGGGACATAAAGATAAAAATCCGAGAATGAGTTTTCTCTATCGAACTTTTTCCTTTGCTGCTTTACTTCACTTGTCGTTGCCTATCTCTTTTCCATTCTATTTTATTTTCTCTGCATTCTTTGAATTTGTCTTTTTATTTCTCCTTTCTCTAATTTGTTGGATGAAAAACTTTGTAGTAGTTGGGAAAGTTTGCCTCGGAAATTTTTGTTCGCGTCCGCGTAACGTTAATTACAGTGCTTACTTATTATTAATACATACATGATTGTAGGAGTGGAGATGTAGATTAAGATAAACCACTTAAAGGTTTGAGGAATGTTTTTAATGATAATACTACACTGCTTAAAAGAAAGTTTAATGCGTGCTGTGTTACAAGGGCAATTCCATCTCGTTTATCGCTGGTGTGATGCCTTCTTTGAATATTTAATGCTCGGAGGCATTTAAAACATACAGTGAATAATAACAAGATGAATATGAAAAAAGTTATTAATATGAGTCTAGGCATATTTTAAAAAAGTTAATGGGTTATTTTCACCGTCCCTATGTTTGTAGGCACTAGCTGGAAGGGAAATGGTTGCTTATTGATGGGGCAAATCGATGCTCAGCTGCCGTGTTGGATCGTCTAAACTCCCTGATGGAGCCGAACGGCTCATTGCTCCTCTCCGAACGGGGAAGCTTGGACGGGAAAATCGTGGAGATCAAGCCGCATCCTGACTTTCGCCTCATTTTGAGCATGGACCCGACCTTTGGAGAAATTTCTAGAGCAATGAGGAATCGGGGAGTTGAAATTTTTATGTCGAATTCTCCTGGTCTCCTGAAGGGTGAAAAAGAGAGCCAACTGCACAACAGAGAGGAAAGTGATACACCCATGGAAGTAGATATTTCTGAGGAGGAACTGGTGACTGACAAGAACTCGGAGGGTATTGCTGAAGTCACGCCTTCATCATCATCCACATGGAAGACTGGAAATGTTTGTCCAACGTTTCAGTCAGAGTTTGGGATAACTGTGTTCGATCTGGATGCCTTGCAAAAAGCACAAGGTTTGTCTAATCCCAGGCTCAGAGGAGTCATTCTAAATTTGCATCGAGAAATCCATCAGGCTGTTGCATTCTTCTCATCTTCCTCCGCTACTGGCTCAGCAGATGGAATTGAAAGTAAACTATCCAAAATGATTTCCATCTGGAGGCAAATAACTCTGGAAATGGAGAATGGAGAAGGCTACAAGGAAGCCATTTGGAATTCCTTTTCAGCAGCACTGAGGGAGTCTGACGATATCCTGCTGATCTTAAATGCAGATAAGAAAGCTGTAATTCAAGAAATTATTACAAAGTATTGCCAAGGTTTGGCGGATGACGCCGTTGTTAACCTGAAGGAGAAGCCGCTGCCCATAAGAACATTAGCCGACTGCGGAAGTTCACAAGCCTACAGGATTTTTAAGAAACTCGAACTGATCTCCAACGCTCTCTCATGCGAAACCTCATGGTCACAGTATGAAAGTTGGAGATTGTTATCTCAGCAAAATAAAAAACTCGTGGAGGACTTTTTGATCACCACCGTTTTCTCAACGACCGTACAAACGGACATTCGTGGACTACTCTTAGCTTTTAACAAGCGCTATCCTCTGAAATCGAGTTTTGCAACCCGACTGACGGCAGTTTTAGGCGTTTCGGCGTTGTCTTCAGGTAGCGAAAGCGGCATTGACGGTATTGAAGGCTTGTTACTTTCCGCCCAAGGAGACATCCAACGAGGTGGTCACTTGATGAGCAAGTTGTGTGATGAGAATAAAGAAGAACAAATTAATCTCTTAGTCTCGCAAATGAAACTCTCTTTGAGACTTGTTTGGGACTGGGAAATATTTTCATCGAAACAAGCGAGCATCACTAGCAGCGGAGAGACAGTTAAAAAGAAAACTCTGGGCTTTGTCGCAGGCAACATGAAGCGGACGGAGTCTGGAAATTTGCAGGAATTTTTGTATGGATTCTGGCGGATTGTGACCGAGTATGAGAAACTTCTCGGCCGTTGTATAACAGAGCGACATGGAACTGTGAGAAGAAAGCAAGATGAATCTTTTGAAAATCTTGTTACTGATTATGCTCGTGTTTGGGCAAAGGGGATGATTGCAATCTTTTGGCGGAAAAGGATGGGAGATTTACTTCAGGAAGAGTTTAACATTAAACGACCGAGTGAAAAGTTGAAATCGAATATTGCTCTGTTAGTGCAGTGGATTGGAGACCAAGTTGTGCCCACATTAGATGCAATCAGAGGAATCGATAATTCTAAGGAAGGGAAGGAACTAGCCACTCTTGTTGGAAAATGCCTTGAGCCGTTGGATCCCTGCGGGAACCGGAATCTTTTGCAAAGGAGCAAGTCGTTCCGCTCCTTTTATAGCATCCGGCCTTTCCTGCCGTCTGACTCGCTAGACACTGTGAACAACACGTTGAGGTAAACACTTTTAAGTATAAAGCCTTCTGACTCATGATGTGATAACAATAAATGTGCGAAATACCGAATAAGAGCCTCAGGGAGAGGATCTTGGTGCTTTCATTTAATGTAGCTTTACTACGTGTGTGTCATTTTTGAAGATTATGTAACGGTTATGATTTTTTTCTCAGCCTGTGCCTTAAATTGTGGGTCGCCAATGCACCTGTGGATATCCCTGAAATCCAACAAATGCTAATGTTATGCTCAAATGGAAATGGGTCGGAGGCATCCCACAGGGCGTTAAGTGAAATCTGTAAAAAGGTGTTGAAAATGGAGGTGGCGTCAGTCAACTTAGGTAAGTAAAAGGCATTCATAAAAGTTTGCGCAAATCCTAAAAGAAGAAGATGAAACCTTTCATGCATGCAATGTTTTACGCACGTAGACTTCGTTTTGATACAAACAAAGCTGTTTGACTAAAAACTTTCTCCTAATATTTATAGATGAGGCAAACTTTGTGACAAACTTGCACGCAAAACTGGAGGAGCTTCAAAACAAGCGAGATATTTCTGTCGATGATCTCTCCACTGAGCATAATGCTGTTGACAAGATGGTCAGGCGATGTGAGAAGGTGGTAGACAGCATTCAGGATTTTCTTCGCTTGCTCGATATCTCTTCCACGCATCTTAAGTACTCTGTGTTTGTCAGTCCATTAGTTGAAGCGCTGAGCTCCACCAAAAATAGTAACAAGAACGATGAAACTAATGTTCACGAATTCTTTTACCAACTTCTCTTGTGGGAAGATAAAGAACGTTTCCGAAAATATTACACGGAATGCCCACCGTCAACCGTGCTCCAGAGTTGTTGCCTTCTCCCGTACTTCACCAGCAAAGTCATTTTAGATGATGACAGCCACTTGATTAGAAGTGCATCTTTGGGCTCTAGAGAACGTCTTGTTAGCCATTACAAAACTCTTAATCGTCAACTGTCATGCGAACTGACGAGGCCAAGGAAGGATTGGGAAAGTACACCTGGATTACTGAATTCTACACGGGAATTTTTTACCAAGTTGGCGAGCAAGTGGACTGACTTGTTTCTTCTCGCTCACGATGAGGACGGTCTACTGAAAATGACTACTTGGAGAGAAAACATGGAAAGTTTGTTCTTGAAGGCGGAGAACGGACACGCGAGCATGGAGGAAATTTTGGCTGAAGTTGGATGTTACATGGTGGAAATTTCATGCTTTGTTATGGAATGTGCCTCTTACTTGCCCGTGGTGGATCCGTCGGTTGAGAGCGAACTCGCTGCCAAGTATCTCGTTGATGAGGCAAGTCTTAGTTCTGATTTCCCTTGTATGGGATACTTAACATAAAAATATTCACGATCTATTTGTTCATTTTTGTAGATTGACTACTTCTCTTCATGGAGTACGGCCCAGAGACTGTTTTCTCTGTATACGGTGGGACATGACATCCGTAATAATGGAAACAAAACCGACTTTCGACATGTGCATCCATACGTGCATGAAGTTTTCCGATTGCTCGAGTCATCCTCTGAAAAAGTGAAAGAAGCCCAGTCGAATATAGCTGCAAGGCCAGATCCACCCGAGTATGAAGCTATGCGCCGCGAAGCTGTACAGTTTGTTAGAACAATGGCATCAAAAACTAAAATAGATGATCTAACAACTCGTGTGAGAAATCTATTCAAAGGAAATGACGTGCTGCCCACGGAAAGTGAAATGAATGCGGTTCTGATCCCCTGTTCATCCTGGATCGAGAGTTGCTCCAACTTTGTTCATAAGCAGTTGAGACGCTTTTGGTATTGGGATATCAATCTCGCCTACCTTCATCCAGCCATCCAGGTAATATAATCGTAAAAAATGAGAGAGGATTCGAAGGGAATCAGTGAATGAACCTTTTCTTTTTATAGTCAATAGAGCAGTCGTTAAGTTTAGATATAAAAAATTTTGTTTAACTTTTGAAATAAATTTTCTCTTAACGTTCACCTGTTCTGTCTGTATGCAGACCATCACAGGTTTCTCGTACATTTGTGAGGCTATAAGAAGAACTCGAGTGAACGTAAATTTACACGAAAAACTAAAGATCCTGAAAATGCTCGATTTTCCAAGTCAGCATACTTCCAGAGTTTCTGATGCATCGGGAATTTATGACGAGCCATGGGCTTACAAACGAGCCACCAAAAAGTAAGATTGTACCGGGAAAAAATTGAACGTCCATGCCGCATTACGGTATCTTAAATCAGTGAAAAATGTTTTTCTAAAGTGTATTTTTCTTGCGCTTTCCCCAGGCTATTGCTATCCTCTTTGTGGAATTTTTACAACAAAGTGATTTCGTATGATTGTGTCACGCCAGGCCTGATGAATGAGCTACACGGGTTTAGCATAGAAATAGGGCGCCTCTGGAACGAGCAACAGGAAGAGAAGCAACGACAAAAAGAGTTGGAGAACGCAATGTATGTCTACAGGGGAAAGGAAAAGACAATTGAGGGATCAGCGGAGGAAGAAGAAATGAAATACATGGGCAATCTTTTCCCAGATTTCTGCAACGAATTCCAGGACCTCGTAGAAAGCAACTCTTTTGCAGACGCTGCTGAGAAACCCTCTTCAAACTTGGAAAGTACGAGTTCTAATGACGTCGACATTTTAGATAGTGATGACGTCGATTTTTTCATGAAAGTACACTCCTTAGCTCTCTCTCACATCCGGAATCATTGCCTGAAAGCTGGCCAGGTAGATAAGCGCCATGACTTTTTGACGCCGTTTGTAAACAGGTAAGCCTTTTCGGCTCATAATTCATACGCTTTTCTCCATTTTTGTGAAATTGATAAGCAGAGAGTTGACGTGCATCGTTTTCCACTCACAATTGCCTTTCCCTATAGGTTTGAGATTGCCTGCTACGCGTTCCAAAGCAGTTACCTGAACTATTCGAAAGATGACGAAGAAAGTATTTTGATTGCTTCGAACGTAATGATGGCGAGATTAGATTCAAACGTCAATGACGGTGTCGAAGTAGGTGATGGTAATGAAGAACTTTATGATGTTTATCGGGATGCAAACACTGCTCAAGTTGTCAGACTTGGCCCTGTTCTATCCGCATTTAGGAAGAGAATTGAACAACTTTTGGCTGAATGGCCAGACCATCCCGCTTTACTTCGGGTAACAAATCATTTCATGATGTCTCGTTAAATGAAACACGTCGTCCTTTCAAGGTGTGTGCTAATTCTATTGATGGTTGCAATTTGGCAGATCGTGGAACTCATAGACAGAATCGAATCATTTGATGTAAAAAGTTCTCTAGTAAAGTTCTTGACTGGTTTGGAAATTCTCTTGGGTATGTCAGTCTCAACTTATTATGCAATGCATCAGATGGTTAAAAAGTTCAATTATCTTCATTGCTCAATTCCTCGTTATTTAAATAGCCACAGCACAAGAGTGGGAAGATGTAGCGCATCGCGGAGTTTCAATTGCAGTGCATCTAACGGAAGTCTCGAATCTCGTCATTGCATGGCGTAAGCTGGAGCTCCATCATTGGAAAAATTTGCTGCAGATTAATTTTCAACGGTGGGTTTAGAATGAATTTTACTTCACTAATGACACTTATTCCAGGATTCTAAAGCTTCTATTGAAATCGCATTTGTATTTCAGTGAGCAAAGGGAAGCTAAACAATGGTGGTTCCACCTATTTGCTTCTGCAAACGAATACGGAAGCGAGGATCAAAGAGAGAATGGAGACAAGAGGAAAACGCTCTTGAAATTGCTTCACCAGTTCATGGAATCTTCTTCGATCGGTCAATTCGTTACAAGGCTGTCCTTGCTGGAATCACTGCATCGTCATTTTACTGGTCTCCTGCAAACCCCGTTCGGTGACACTAGTGCAAAATCAGCATTTGTGGAATTAACGTCGTTGGTGTGGAACTCGTTAGTTTACTACAGGCAATTTGTAGCCTCAGTAAATACTCGTATCAAGTCCCTTTCTGCGCCAATAGAACAGCGGATTAAAGATTTCATCAAAATTTCTCGATGGAATGATGCCAACTTTTGGGCACTTCGCGACTCCGTCAAAAAGAGCCAGAAGACTTTAAGCAAATTAGTTTCGGAGTACAGAAAAGTGCTCCAGACTCCCGTTTCTACTGTGCTTATTGCTGATGTGTCGGGGATTTTGGATTCACAATTTTTTGAAAAGAGAAAAAGCAAATTCAAGACACCCAAAATGTTGTCATATTTGATGCCGCTGGAGTGGGCCACAATGTGCTCTCTCTCAGAGAATGTTCTTCAGGAGTGCCCAAAGCGTCTGTCAAAACTGCAAAAGTATTACGAAAAGTCTAGAACAATTTCCCAAGAGATAATGGAAAAGGATCAAGACTACTTGAGCCAAATCACTGAAGTTGATGAACTCACGGGAACTGTTATTGAAAGAGTTCACCAGCTCCAAAACCTTGAGGTGAATATTGAACACAAGACTTTGCTAATTATACTTAATAATTTCCAGACAATCGCCTTTACATATTTATAACTATTTTAATCCATTATGTATACTAATTATAGGTTCCAGAGGAAAAAGGTGAGAAACGAAAGAAAGCCCTCCGCCATGTACACAACTTGCGTCGGAAAAGCCTAGCCGAACTTTTCAAAGCTCTTCAAGATCTACACCTGTCATTTCGGCGTGGTCTCATCCAGCTCAAGAACCTTGCGGTGGAAACTGAATTTTATGATTTTGCGGCTGAACCAGCAGATTTATCTAAAGGTTGGAGAAATCTTGCTGGAAGTTCGTCAAAGTCGAATCCAGATTCAGAATTAATTGAGGCTTGGAAAGATTGTGAAAGCTATTTCCAAAAGTGCATTTCAAGAATTGCCGTGATGCTCAAGTCGTTCCAGAAACCAAGCAAGGAACTCGGCCCGAACATTCTTGACCGCTGCAAGGGCTACGTGATTGATTTATTGCAGCATGTGACTCAGGAGAAGGACGCGATTGGAAAGTGTGGGAGGTTACTGTGGGATTTGAGACAGCTTCTCAACATTCCACAGCACAGGGAAGGAAGTGAAATGATGCCAGACGCTCTTGCTAAAATGTTGCAGAAAGAAATGTGTGAACTTGAAGCTGAGTACCGGCAGTACGTCCTCGTCGCGGATTCTCTAGAGGAAGAGAACTATGGCGAAGCCAAATCTGTGTTGAAAAGGCTTTGCGAATCTGTGATTAGTGAGGTTGTATCTATCAAATTAAAACTGCAAGAGAGTCTGGGAAGTCTCAATGTGCACGGTTTATCAGGAAATCTGGTCGACGAACGACTGCTACGCGAATGTCTGTCCTTAGTGCAGCAGATTTTAATAATCATTACAAACTCGCAGACAAAGTTTACAACCTCATCTGTCTTGTGGAACTCTGTGGATAGATCGAAAACAAAACTGAGCAATTGGCTGCAACAATTTGAAACATCTATCACTTCTTCCAGGACATTAAATGAAGCAGTTGATTCCCAAGAATTTGCAGGACTCGTCGAAAAAACTGTGGAAGCTGTCCTTTTATCTTTCCAGCGTTTAGACTCGTACAAGTCAGGCCAAGCAAAGGGAAATGAAGTGGAGGGTGAACAATTCGATTTTCTCATGCCTCTCAATCGAATCGAGTCCTTTGATATAGAATACATCGTTAAGAATGTTCTGAAGATAAGACATTTGCTGAGTCAAAGTCATGGGTCAGACTACACCCAAAGAAGCTCAATGCTGGTTGCTATTATCCCATTAATTATGCAGTTCAGCTTCACACTTCAGTTTTATTTAAGATATTTAACTCAGCGTCACCGAGCAATGTCCAAGTTGCTGAGTGTTCTCTCTGGAGTGTTTGCAACACTGGGACAAAAGGGCTTTTGTCTGCCTTCAGATTATGAAAACGATGCTGTGGAGGAGAGTCAAGAGCTCGATGAAAAATCTGGTATGGGGCTTGGTGAAGGGGAGACCACATCTGACGCGCAAGATGTTTCTGACAGGTTGGAGTCAGAGGATCAATTGGATGAGACGATGAAAGCCGGAGAAACCGCCGAGTCTGCTGACAAAGATGTTGGGGAAGACGAAAAAGGAATCGAAATGTCAGAGGATTTTAGTGGGAAGCAGCAAGACATGGAGAAAAACAAAGGGGAGGACGACAAGAAGGATGAGGATAGCGGTGACGAGGAGCAAGACATGGACGATGTGGAGCAGGAGATGGGAGATGTGGACGCAGAGGGTGAAAAATTAGACGATAAGGTAAACTTGTATTGATTAATATTTTTTTTTACGAAAAGTCCTGCGTTTCAGCTACAGCAGCTTATTTGATTAATTAGAGGATTCCGTAAAAGTAGAAAGTTTTCTTTCACCAGCCTGTCATTCCATTTTCAACTTATTCGAAAGGATCCTACCCAAGATTAATTTAATTAATGCACGACATTAAGTTTCTGCTCACTTTAAATAATGAAATTTATTTTCTACTGTAAAGAAAGTAGTATCGCAGAATTTTGGAAGGAATCTGTTTTATCGATTCTGACACTGACAAATAGAAAGCTAAATTATATTTAATTCTTTTGCATATGTAATTTGACAGTTGTGGGGTGGCTCCAGCGACGAAGAGGATGAGCCCGAAGAGCAAAATAAAGAAAAAGGAAAAGGTGCGCCCGAGAAAGGAGAAACAGAACTCGCGTCTAAAGATGACAAGGAAGAAAGTGGCGAGCAAGAAGAAGATCAGCCAAACGAAGAGGGCAACAACGAGCCCAAAAATAAGGAGTTTAATGACGCTGAAGACGATGAGGATCCAAACGATGATCAAGCAGATCCTTATCACGGGCAGAATCAACCTGAAGAAGAGCCCGAGGCTATGGAGCTTCCAGAGGATTTACAGTTAGACGATGCCGAAGCCAAGGATGATAAAGAAGCTCCAGATGAGAATCCGTTTGATTTGGACGCAAAAGACAGGGAACTTCCCGAAGGTTTTGACGAAGAGCAGGAGAAAGATGAGGAGGTTCCTGAAGGAGAGAAGCCTGACGAAATGTCTGACGATGAAACAGCGGAAGGAGCAAATGAAGAAATCAATGTGGAGGGAGCTCAGTTAGACCAGGATGAAAAAGAGTCACCACAAGAAGCAGATCCCAGTGTGGATATGGATGCAGCAGATGCAGACGGTGAAAAGGAAGAGGAGAGGAAAGTGGATGCGAGCATGGAAGAGTCCAACCAAGCGGAAGAAAAGGCAGAACCATCTGCCGTGCCAACTCAAAAGACGGATGACAACAGCACAAGCACGGCAGATCCAGAGAGTATGAAGAACAAAGAAACGGTGCCTGTTCCAACCCAAGAAGAGGAAAATCCATCCACGAGTGATGAACAAGCAGCAGGCCAAGTGGAAAGCAAAGACGGTCATGGCCATGAAGGCAAATCTGTAAACAAGGACATGCAAGAAAGTACGGAGAGAAAGCAGGACAGCGAAGACGCATCTCGACGGCCTGGGCAAACAGATTCAAAAAGGTCCTTGGCAGATAATGAGGGCAACGTGAAAGAACAACTGAAACGGCTGAAAACCATGGATAAACCAGAGCAGCATTTGACAGATGAGTCCTTGGATCCGGAAACGGGCGGAGATGCTGATCCGCAGGAAAAAGCTGCCGAGCTGTATCAGCACATTGAGGCTGCAGAAAAGAAAGATGCGCTTACTATTGACAATGCAACGAAGGATCAGATGGACAAGCAGAAAGGAATTCAAACTGAGAGTAGCGATAAGACGGAGAATCCAAAATTAGACGAAGAGGTTGAAGATGAAGAGATGGAAATTGATGAGACTCCAGAATTGAAGTCAAAAGATGAGAAACCAAAACCAGATTTAATTAGCGGTCTGCCTGAAAGTCAGAAGAAGAAACCCCGTGGATCTAAAAGTGACGATGTGATGGAACAGGAGACTGGAGAAGTGGAAGGTGACCTTGTACAGACAGCCGGTGCCCAAAGACCTGCTGATTCGTTTAGTCACACAAATTTGGAGTATTTGAAAGAGAAAAGTAAAACGGGGACGGAATCTGCGATGGAGGTTATTGTAGCAGATGACGTGATGGAAGACGCTACTCCTCCAAGTGGAAAAGAAGCATCTGCGTTGCTAGAGTGGCACGATCTGGAATCAAGAACGATATCATTATCGCAAGAACTTTGTGAGCAGCTTCGGTTGATTTTGGAGCCCACGCAGGCTGACCGTCTGAAAGGAGACTACAAGGTACAAGATATTGTGAATAATATATTTATGAAATATAGCACTTTATTTGATACTTCGACGTTTACATGAATGACTAAGACAGTAGAAATACATTTAAGTGTGTCGTCTTCGTTTAATCTCCTCAGTCAGCTCTTGAAGTGTAAGCAGGCTTAAAACTCGTTTATTCCTTTCAAACACGTCACTTTTCAATTTTGCATATTCCAAATCTGACTGTAAACTTACAATCGTTTTATGTTGGAATACTCTAAGCCTATCTAATAACCCGAGTTGTGACTGAGCTTTTGCTAATTTCGCCTCCAACTCATCAATTTTTTCACGGTTTCCCTGAATAATTTGCATGTTGGCAACTTGGTTTGAAGAAGTGGTAGGTGGTAATATGCTGGCATCATCTTCAAAGTCGGGGTTTTCGATTCCGTTAATGCTCCTAAAGACGCTTTCAGTAACGTTCAGTGGAAAACCTGCATCTTGAGCCAGTGTAAAAGGGTTGCACAAACCATTTTCCAAAGTAAAACCGTCTTCCTCTTGGTAGCTTTTCCAAGCATACATGTGGAGGCCGTTGTGTCGATACACAAGAATCTTCCCAAAATAATCTGGAATGCCAACCCTTGCCGCGTTTTCTTTTCCAAGCCATTTGGGAGGCTCTCTGCTTAAAACAAAATGAAAAGCAACGTTATTATGAGGATGTATTTTTAAGTTTTAAGAACATTTCACTTTAATTATGGTTGACTGTGCATGTTACCTTTCATCAAATAGTGACAGTGTGATCACTATAGCCCCGCCGTAATTCCTAACTGTTTTTGAAATTTTTGCATCTATGAGTTTAAATACACTGATATTGACTTTTGTGGACATGGGAGCACAATTTGGAAACACAAACGTCTTTACAAAATCAGACAAGATTCTGGAGTGATGGGCATGATTAGCAAAATGTCCTTTGATCAATCCGCTAGGGTTCTCCTCTTTTCGATAATTTGCATTCGATGCTTGAATATCTGTTTACGTGAATTAGACATGAAATATGTTTTTTATACTTTTAATGTAGCTTAAGTCTGATAGCGAATATCATGTAGATTTGTAACACCAGTATTAAATTAAATGTTTCCGGTTAACCATACCTATGTCGATGTTTATGTCTTGGTTAAAAACGGATTGTGCAGGCGGTGTGTACGTCGGACCTTCCCCGTGCAAGTCGGCAAAATCAATACATTCAACAACTGCAGTCGGATTTCGTTTAGCTGGATTGATAATACTGACAAAAAAATCATAATCGTACGCATGTTGTTCCGGAAAGCGGACAAGCCTTCCAACCTATAAAAACGTGATTTTGTAAATATTGCGCAAACATAGGTTCCAACAGTTTCCTATTACTTTCCACTTACCTTTTTAGTAATTCTGGAGGTAGACGTTGGCAAATAAAGTTGTGTTCTATATTGACTCCTGACATTTTTTATCTCCTTCGCCGAAATAAAAATACACTCCATAACGGTACACCGTGTTCTGTGTCCCAAAACATGCTTTGGAACTTCAAATCAAAACAATACATTAGTGTCATAAATCAAATAAAATCATTAGTGTTTTGCAATAAACGATATAACAGTTTAAAATCGATTCATCTTCTACTTACTACTGTTCGGTGCCGTTTCTGTAGCAGTTGCAATTTTACCTGGGCATCCTCTCACCCGATGTTGATATAAAGCTCCAAGGGTAGGCAAAATTTTGTTACAGGTTTTGCAAAGCTGTGTACCAGAATGAATGGCTTTTACATGTCTTGTCAACTTTTCTTCGGATGTAAAGAATGATTTGCAGTTTGGCTCTGAGCATTTAAATATTTCCTCCGTTGGTCCTTCCGGTACTTCTGGTTGTTCCTCCGACATATTGGTCGCTTTAATTGCAAATAATTTTTACTAATTTCTAAATATGAGATATATAATTTTGTCAACACATGGTACAATTTACTTATTTTTGTTTCAAAAGGGCATAAACACCTCTCACCGAAACCAAGAACGAGCCTACATTTCGCACGCCCAAAAGAATAGCAGTGCTAGACATTTTGTTTAAAAAATATGGCGCGAATCACATTGAACATAGACACGCCAAAAGGTTGACATTCTCACGATACCCCATTTTCTCAGCTTCACTCAATGCATAGCATTGTGCGGGTGTTTATGCCCTTTTCATAATATAATTCAATTCTTATTACCATGATTTATTTTATTACGAAAGCATATTTAGTCATTCGTCTCTGTTATCGTACAGTTACATAAAATCTAAATTGTACATAATATGAATGGTATACTTATGACATCTGATTTTGTAGATTGGAAAACGACTGAATATGAGAAAAGTCATTCCTTACATTGCTAGTGGCTTTCGGAAGGATAAGATTTGGTTACGGAGAACTCAGCAGTCGAAAAGAGAATACCAAATTTTGCTCGCTTTGGATGACTCGGCGTCTATGCTGGATAACCAGACGAAACAGGTAAAGCTGACATAAATTTATTTGAATTTAGCCAGATCTACTTTCGTTGCAAATTTACTAAGGATAAAAGGGAAAATTTATTTCTACTATAAATTCTTTTTTAGATGGCATTTTCTGCTGTTGCTGTTGTAGCACGTGCTCTCACTTTGCTGGAAGCAGGAAAAGTAGCAGTTGGAAGCTTCGGTGAAGATTTTAAACTCATCCATTCTTTTGATGAGCCGTTCACTGACATCAGTGGCGCAAAAATCGTGGAGAAATTCACCTTTGCACAACAGAGAACTCGCATCGCACAACTGCTCCAACATTCAATCTCTTTGTTCTCGCGTTCTAAAGCGACTTCCTCCAGCTCACTCCATCCCGACGTTGCTCAGCTCTTGATCATTATCTCGGATGGTAGAGGCATTTACAACGAAGGTGAGCAGTTGACAAAGGAATCAATCATGAGGGCACGCGAGCAGAATATTTTCACCGTTTTTATCATCGTTGACAATCCAGACAATAAAAACTCGATTCTGGATATTAAGCAACCCATCTTTGGACCTGACAAATCACTTGAAATTGTAAGGTACATGGACACATTTCCTTTCCCATTTTACATGATTCTGAGAGACATCGGGGCGCTTCCGTCTGTACTTTCTGATGCATTGCGCCAGTGGTTTGAATTGGTTACTTCAAGTGATAGATAAGATGAAAATAATCATGATAAATTAGAGTGGCATAATTTGTTGTCAATTCAAATATTTTTATTTCATTTTTAAAGTTTATAATTTCTTTTTATTAAAATTGTCGATTGTTGAATCAATAAAGATTTGAAGAATGTAATGTGGTGCATTGTGTTAGTTTTTATTTGGCATTGGTGTGCGTTTCGCATAGTCTGGCAAGGTAAGGTTGGACCATACCACAGAAACAGTTGAATTTTTCAGCTTGAGCTCTTCGCAGTAAATGTAGAGTTCCTCGACTTCCACATCTCTCCAGAGGGAGACATCACCAACCCGCTTCAATTTGGGACAGGCCTTGATCACCGCGTCCAGACTTTCCATGGAAAGCTGTGTGAGATCTCTTAACGCAGACTCTGCGTTATCCCCCATTTCACCTTTGTGAACAAGAGTTGAGTTCCGAGATGATCCGTCGGGAGCGATCCAGACGTCCTCCAGGGAATTTCGACACATTGAGTTCTGGATCGCCTTGACTAAGTGCTCGTCCAATAGATTCACTTTACGAATTCGAACATGGAGTTTTTTTAGGTTTGGACAGAACTCTAAAACGCTCAGGAGAGTCGTTGGCTCTGTGAATATCTCCAGCTCAACGAGGTCGGGCATGAGACTTGAAACCACTTTCCAGGTATCATTGATTATCCCACGAAAACACTAATTGAATTAAATCGGGACAAAATTAATTAGATTAAAGCGATTTCAACTAGTAGGTCAGTTACCATTTTTAAAAATGCACACTCACCTTCAGGAAATTCAAGTTTCCTAAGGTATTGATGTTGATGGGGTAAATTGAGTAAAGTTGCGTCATCAGACCCAGTTCCCAATAAATAAGTCCTTGAATTCTTTTCTCGTGCTTGTCTGGCGTTATGAGTGCGTAGTAGGTGTCGTCCGGAGTGAACACGAGGTCAGTGTCAATTTTGTTGCTGTTCCCTTTCGGGTGCTTATCTTGAGAGTACATGGTGAATAGACAGTTGCGCCATGGATGGTTTTCAATAATTGTGGAGAAGTGCTTCACCCCCTTCGGTCCAACAAATTGGCTCAGAAGCGTTTCAAAGTTGTGATAATTAAGTGAGCCCACTTCGCTTGGAATTATTTCTTGCAGGCATGGCTTTAGCAATAAAAAATGAGTTTTAATCATTCAAACCCTCCAAATTTATTATATACCAATTAAATATTCGTACCGGCTCTCTAATGAAGATGTGATGCCCCATAGCGTCCTTGTCCGCTTTTGACATTAATCTCTTAAACTGGTAAGTCCCCGACAGCAACTGGACCATTTTCCGCCCGGCAGATTTCACCTGTTAAGAGAGTCACCCATTTTAGCACTCTTGCTAAATTATAAATTATGAATCACTCTTGTTTTCCCCACGACCTTTATTTTTTACTCACCGCGGTGAAAGAGCAGTCCAGATAGGTCAAGGTATGCACGAGATGGTTCATTTTGTCCGCATTCTTCAACATCCATGTAGACATCAAGTAGAACGCATTCGAGTTTTGGTTAGCATCCTTGAAAAACAAATGCTGCAGTCCCGTATCCGTCACAAATTGTGACCCGCTCACGTCCAAGTGTTTTAGGTGGTGCAGATTTTTCCCGATAACTTGAAGCATCTTGTCATCACACATTCCACGGATAACCATCGTATGCAGAGATTTCAATTCTGACAGCGTTGCAGTCAAAGCGATGAGAGCTGGAGCTGTGCAGGCATAGTAAGTGTGACGCTTCGCATTGACGAACAGTTCCTTCAGGCGCTGACCACATTTTGCTGTTTCAATCATGGAGAAAAGTTCGCACACCGCGGAAAGAGGGAGAACTCGGCCCAGCTTATTTGCGGAGCACCAATCGAATTCATTCGGTGGTCGGTGAAATTCTGCCTTTTTGCTTCTCCTGTGCTTGTGACTGTGTCCTGTTGGGGTGGTCTTGGACAGTGATACTTGGTGGGACTGAGATGGGTCTATCGGTGCTGCTTCAGGTTCAGATTCCCCCGCTTTACTTTTGGACATCTTCAATGGCGCTGGAGCTGGAGTCGTGGCCCTAAAATCCAAGATGGTCGAACTGGACGAGACATTGACTGATTGAACATTCTTCTGATTTATGGCACGAGGGACAACTTGTTTCACAAGGAACGGGTGAAAATCGTCTTGCAGGACTTGAATAGAATATTTTCTCGCATCTCTCATGCCCCCAGTAACTTTTCTGAGTCGAAAGGGATCTATGGCTGCCAATGTTCCATGACCATGATTTTCAGGGGGGAGAACCGAGCGGATCTGGGAGACTGCTGAGAAAATGGGGTGAGACCAAGTGAAAGCCTCGGCGTCCACTGCTGTATCAGAGTCAGTACGCGTTATGCGGCGAAGTTCAGCCAGTTTAGCCAGAGTTGGAGTGAGTGGAAGTTGGTCGGGGCGAGGGGAGGTCACAAGTTGTCTTTTCCATGTGGATAAATCTTGATCTGAGTCTGAGTCAGTCATGTTTAGATTTAGATAATGATGATACTTTGGCTGGGTGAGAGAGAATTGCTCGCAAAAAGTTGTAGTTACAAAAATCGATAAAGCTGATCTAAGATTTACGACTGGATTGTTAACATTCTCGTCGTTAATATTTTTGATGTTATTGCAAAAAGTTGACCCGCTATTTCTTGAAGAATTGATGAACAAATCTTTATCATCTTGGTTACCTTTCATGGATGAAGCGAGAGCGGCTCCAAAGCCTAGCTCGCCCTTTTCTGAATAATTTTAGGTTGTTCGGGTCGTCACCACTTAACGGTTGATTTGAAACGGTATTTAATATAGTTCAGTTATTTCCCATAATAAAACCCGAACACCAAGAGTCAATTAGGATTTGAGTGAAACGGAATAGGAATCGGAGTTCGGAATGATTATACGAGCATAAATTAAAGGCGAAGCAAACTCGTCCAACTTTATTTCGATTTTCATGCGAGGTCATTAAATTTTAAAGAGGTACACTTGACTTCTCATGGAGTTTGACTCTCTTGTTATTTTATTCAGCGCGGACGAGCCCTCAGAAGATGAAGAGCGTGCGAAGTACGAAGAGCTTTCTTGTTTGAATAATGGTTTCCGTTCCGTCACTGTATTCTTATTTGAGCTGGCTGGGGAAAGTGGAAGGATGAAGGAAGAAAAATGTTAAAGAAAGAGGCTGCACATGAATAATTGATTAGATTGATTTAGCATCCTTTCGTCTTACATTTTTAAAACGAGTGTAGACTAGGACTAAGCAGTGGCACAGGGAATGGACGGGTGTAAAAACTTGTAACGTTTCTGCATTTTTTTCACTGATGGCATTTATTACTCTCTGATGTTGGAGAATGTTGAACATAAGAGGTTTTTAAAAATGGAGATGAATGTTTCAATGATTCATGAGTCAAGTAGAAAAAGGTACACACAAACCATCATCCATCCTTCCATCACCATCACCCTTTTAAAGCCTTCAGACAGGGGAAAGTTTCTCTTGGAGAGAAAGAATCAACAAAACCTTTCCTGGGAAACTTTACTCTGACCTTCGGTGAGTTGAGTGAAACTTGTGAGAGAGAGCACAACTTTTCCTTTCACTTTCCTCAACTTTCCATCTTTTTCATAATAGCATAACCTCAAAAAACGCCGTCACATCACATCTCTATGAAGAATATGAATGTTATGAAATAAAATGAATGTTGGTTCGGTAGACCGTTATTTTTCTGTGAAAGTAAAAAAGAGACGTCATTCGTTTTGTAGGCACCTTTCCCAGACCCGTTTATCCTTTTTATCATGAAAACGAAAAGCACAATGTCATCACCCTTGTCATCGTCGTCATAATATGCCTTTTTGTATGATTAGTTTATTTTTACTTTAAACTGCCAGGAGCAGTAAAACGAGCAGGATAACATTGGATGTGGGTTTAAAATGTAAATATTTATGTGTATGGTGAATCATGTTTACGGTATAAATACCAACTTTAGCTGGGTAGTTTTCCCTCTCCCATAAACAGGCTCCCATAATATTTTTTATTTTCAAACCACAAAAAGAACATCAACAGGCCCAGAAGATACAATAAATGCCAAATAATATTAAGTTTCTGTGGAGCAGTTTAGACCGCTGAGTTGAAGTGAGTGGCAGCAGGACTACTGCGTTTTTCTCAGCTCAATGAAACTACCACAAAGACAAGTTTTTAAGGGGACGTGAAAAACTGTCTTCATAACGAATGGCAGTGTGTGCCTGTGCTGCTTTCACTTCACTGTAACAATAAGAGTCTTGCCAGAGAAGCGTAAGTAGAGGGAATAAGAAAATATATCATAATTTAGTATAATATTCGCATGATGAAGCAATTTCCTTTTCCAAGGAACTTGCCCAGAAAGCCTTTTCCTCTTTTGTGTTTGTGGTAAGATGATGCAGTGGATATTGTGAGAGTGTAAATGCCCGTCATTAACCAACACTGTCAGAAAAAGAGCGACGAGGTAGAAAAAAAACGTTGACATAAAAATATTCATTTGTCTTTTTTAGAATAAAAATAATAATCTCACACATCCAAGTTATGATGTGTATTACGTAGTAATGTATTTTAGTAGTGTGGGGAAGAAATTCAGGGTTTTCCATCGCTTTTATTATTATTGCGTGTAATACATACTAAGGAAAGGCTTACACAGTTCCAGTTACATCAGCGTAATACGGAAAAAAACGTTGAAAAATGGAAATGCCGACTGTTGACGTTATGTTACCGTTTCTCATTTCTCTTCTTCATCTTTTTTGAAGTCCACAAAACCAACAAACGATAAGACTGCATATTTATTTGGTGCATGGAAAGGAAACCTAGAGAAGAATTTGTGTGTAGGAAAGCAAAAGGAAGAAATGGATGCGCCCGTTTTCATAAGCAGTCTACTGCATTCTATTTTTTGTCTCTTATTGCCTTCTTACTTACTTGCTACAAACTACATACATGAAACTGAAAAGAATGTAATGTGGAGAGAAAGAGGAAGAAAAGCGCAAAACCCTATTTTCTCAAAAGCAGAGTAAAAACATTCTCATCGGTTTAAAGAAAGGAACTAAAAGTTTGTAAGGGCTTTCTTTTCCTTTTGCCTCTTTCTCTTCTAGTACATGCTTAAATCCCATTCTTGGCTCAAAGGTGGATAATTTATGAGCTGCTCTCTGATGTGATGTTGTTGTGAAGGGGAGCATAAAACCGTACAGAAATACGCATCGCTGGCAGAAAAACATTGAACGGGAATTGCTACTACTTTTCTGCCAGTTTAATATTTCCCGGTGATAAAAACAAGTCAACATTTTAAAGAAAAGGCTTTCGATGCGATCCGAACCTTTTTAACGGGATTTTAAAGGGCGGTAGTAAAATAAAAGAGGAAGCAGAGAAACACACCTTTATTACCGAATCAATAAGGCTCAAATAATGTTTTCATTAGGCGAAACCCATAAAAGTAAATCCGGGAGGCAAACATTCCGCACTTCCATCATCATTTGAAATGCGTGTTTTTCTCCGACTCCTCAAGAAGACTCTCTTCCCCTCATTGTCCTACGTCATTTTAAAAATGAACTCTATTTGTGTTTGCTCGTTTGTTTGCAAACCCCAAATATCCATTATTTTTGTGAGTGAACACAAAAAAGGACTAACGCAGTTTTCGCTTTTCATCCTTTTTCCAAGAAGAATGCTGCTGGTGGTGTTTGTCCGACTCTCCACTTCGAGACCTGAATCTTCTTGGCATTCGCGAGATCAATGTGTTCGGCTCAGATGCCTTTCAACCAACACACACGAGCTTTTTCTTTATGTAACTAACCGAGGGCTCAAAGGAACCGTGCTAAATTTCCTTCCAGAAATACATCAGGCTGTTGCATCCGGCTCGTCTTCACCCACTGTTTGACTCGGCTAGTCGGCGGCAGGCAAAAAAACAGGCTTTTTCCCAACTCCATCTCTACGCTGCATACACATTTTACGTGTGCAAATACCAGTGAAAGCACATAAAGACTTTTGGGAAAACATCTTTTTTCTGGAGATCTGATGCCTCCAGAGGATTTTTGCGGGCATGTGGCAGTTCTAGTAGGAAGAGAAAATGATGAGAGAGGAGAGTACCATTCTCAAGGATCAACTTAGACTATAGCAACGCACCTTTATACAAAATGGGAAATCTCCTTTCCCCATCGGTTTTGAAGGAACGAGTCAGCTTTCACTGGGAAAGTAACGGAACATAAATAAATAAACTTCTCTTTCTATAATAAGAATGGATGCGACATTTTAAATTATGTGTGTGACAGAATGGAATTTACTAAATGCCAAAAAGTATAATGAAATATGTAATAATGCGTCATTTACCTATTGGATTTGATAAAAGTGGAAACAGCATCTGCCGTCAAGGACACTTCTCCATGATAATGCTATAAGATAATGTATGTGCTTATCAATAGAAAATGGAATCTTAAAAAAAAAATCTTTCACTTACGTTCATGGCATGAATTTTTCATTCATATTTTTTTGAAAACTCATGCTTGTGCAATATTAGAAACCTCAAAGAGTGTAGCTTTCAAAAAAAATATCTAAAAGTGCTTGTTTTCTTTTCTCTTATTAATCTGCATATACGTGTATTTATCTTTGCTTTAAATATATATTTTTGAAATTATTGAAGTTTTTACTCTTTTTGTTGCTGAAATATTCGTAAGCCCGTTGGCTTATTTTTTTAATGGAAGCTGAGTCTAAGAAGAAGCGTTGGTCTACCTTACTTGGTAATTTTATGGGGAGGCTTTCAAGGGGTCTCTCGTTAATGCACATAAAACAGCACTTTGCAGCTGCTGGAGAAAAAGTGAACATTCAGCTGCCACGGGACGACTACTACCTCTTGGCGTCACGGTCCCTTCATAAAGTGTCTCTGGAGAAAGCTGCGGATACTACCTCAATTTTTGAACATTCCATTAAATCTGAGAGTGAAAGCAAGAAAGTAGATACCACTTCCGGTTCCACGGATGAGTCAAAGAATACAGATTCCAGTTCTGGAGAGATGGTACATCCGGTGGAACGAAACACCGTGGAGCTGCAGTCTAAGTTGGCGGTTGATCGAAATCTAAAAACGTACATTCCCGACATTAAACTCATGGAGCTCCAGAAATGTCCTTGCATGGACGACGACATTGACCTTTCCTATATCACTGCAAAGCCACACACTTTTATGAGTTTGGGAAAGCCAGGAATCGGAAGAACCACTTTGGCAGCGAAGCTCGCGGAGAAGATGCACTCGGTTCATTTGTACCCTGAGAACGTCATTGACTACTTCCGGACAGCACAGAAGGAGCCTCTCGTGTATGCCAAAGTTGTGGAGATGCTGGTTGATGGACAAAGCGTTGGGGATGGGGATTGCCTGGAAATGCTCCATGAACGAGTGAAAGGGGTGGACGTGCTCCACAGAGGCTACGTGTTGGAAGGCTATCCTATGGTGACTTCTGACGACCTTCCTGTGGGTGGCCAACTGGAAATTCTGAAAAAATTACCAATGCCACCAGAGTATCTTATGCAGATGCAGAACAAGAACATGTATCTTGGCGATGAGTTCGATGAGGCCCGAAGCCGCTACTCCTTGGCATCTGACACAAAATCGCAGAGGTCAGAGCAGCGGAAACGTCCGTCCTCCATAGCAAAATCTGGCGACATTGTCCAACCAGACATGAGTGACCACCATTTGGAGCTGATTTCCAAGTCCCACTTCATCTTGAGTCTCCTTACCAAAGATAACCTCGAGGAAATGGCGAGCATGACCTCTTCAGAGCAGGCGTTTATCCAGAGGGATCTCCACCGTTTGCAGACAATTGTAAATTCCGAAGTGCAGTTAATTGAAGTGGAGTACGAGGAATCGCCTTCCGTTAGGAGCATCGCCGAAGAAGTCCTTTCCTGGCACAGCGACAGTGACCACGAAGACGTTCAACGTAGACGTGAAGCTTTGGTGAAGTTGAAGCCACTTTATGGAGAAATGACCGCTTGTGTGGATGACGATTTGCATGTGCTAGACAAGATGGATGGACTTCCGGAGGATTTTTTGGATCATGATGGAAATGACAAACTATTGAATCCACCTGCAACACCGGAAACTGTGAATGCGAGTGGTACCTTGACTAGATGTAGAAGACAGTGACGCGGGTGAGTCACCAGACGACAAGAGTGATCATGGCTTGCCTCCACTTCCGTTTTCAGCTGCACCTATGGCTACTGTGATTACCGAGGAACCTGAAGAGGAATCTGCTCAGAAGACAGATGAACAAAACGAAGACGAAGACGAGTACATTCAAACACCAAGTGAGATGATTTCCCACTCTGGAACTGCTGTTTCCGGGGAAAGCAGCAGTACTGCTCAGCACAGTAATCCGCTCTACCAAAAGCTTCTTACGACAAAGATTGAGTCTCCGAAGAGAAAATTTTTCGCTCAGATTCGAGCTTTCAACGAATTTTGGAACATGGCTCTACCGGTGTGCAACCAGGAGGGAGTTCGTTACTGGGAGGTGGGCATGTGCAATGAAAGGACTGCTCCGGAAAAGTCGATTCTTCTTCTGGAAAGAAATGGAAAGTGTTTTCGAGCCAAAGGCGAAAAAATTGTTGGAATTCGAATTGAAAGCGGAGGATGAGGAAATTGTTGAATCCATTATGAAATTGGGCGCTGCATTCCCTATAACCGACATCAGGCATCGAGAAGTAGACCAGAACAAAAATGAGACGCCAGATGAAGATGAAGACAAAAATGATAATGGTGACAAGGGTGAGGATGATTCTGATGAATCGGATATGGCGGGCAATGGAAAGGAATCTGACGAGTTGATAACGCTGGAAAACAAGCCAAATCTTTACTGGAAAGCTCTCCTGCGCAAGCAAGCAGAAAGGTGGTTTGGCGACATGAAATTCTACTCTCCTGTAATGTTCGCCGATTTGAACCTGCTCGGCCAAGGATTTCCAAAATTTGCCTGCAAATACAGGGACAGGCTCTATTTCTGCTCTGATGCGAACAATCAACTCAAATTTCTCACGAACCCCAAGCAATTTCTGCCCATGGGATGTCCACCAGAGCCACCACCTCCCAGGATTTGCATCACTGGATCTCCAGGTTGTCTCCAAGAAGAAATCGCGGCGGAATTGTGTTCAGAGTACAAAGTATGCTACATCAACTTCCGGCAGCGACTCCATGAAATTTTGAAGGCACGACTAGGACGAGAGGTTGGTCTTCAGTGGACAGGAAAAGTTGTTTCAAAGGAT
>VYYJ01000784.1:0-44349 GCA_021029165.1 Cyphoderus albinus | reverse complement strand
ATGCTTGACTTGATTATGGCGTTGTTACTCCTCCATACGTTGAGTTATAAATCTGTGAAATCTAATAAAAGCAAACCTAGATAATTTTAATTAATTAAAATATAAATATGTCTTTCTTATTGCTAATTTCACCTGTACCCCTAAAAATAAGTAAAAGGACTTTCTTCAATGACATAACGTAAATGCCTTAAATATTTATGATATTAACATTATTGTACTACTAATCATAAGCATAAATAAAGCTCAGAAAATTCAGACATTTAAGTGGTCATTTAAACAGATTCATTTTGTTAAACGTGAAAAGCCAAGTTTAGACTGCCACATTAAACAGTATATCATCTCATATGTACATAAGTGCCTTTAAAAAAATAAATAAATACCATGCAGTGTGTTGCCTTTGTTGCTTTGCAAGTAGAGGTTACTATTTTCCTGATTCTTTATGAAGTCTTTATGTTTTTGTTCATTTTTGGCAAATATGCAAATAAACTCAGAATTCGATATTTGATAGTGATAAATGATTGACGATTGACTGATAGCCAGTTCACATTTACATTACGTACAACGTACATGTTTTCTAGGGCAGAAACTTTGTCATTGAACATTTCAGTCATGCTATTTTGACTTTGAGACACAACACGATCATCAAATCTTAATGATAAAACTAAAATTGAGGCAACGATCGTAATTAGGAATACTCAAGAAGATTCACTTGCGAGATAGCGAGAAAAACTCATGGTAAAATCCCTTTGAGTTGCACGACGAACATGGTGCAATCGCGATCGCGATCAGCAAGAATAGCTGTAAATTCTATTCTCCTTTAATCTGTTTATTCGATTGTATCATGAATCACATCATTATCGTCATTCATAATAGTCCTAATGATAACATCGCCTAAACTTCACATAGGAATAAGTTGCGTTTTCATTTAGAAAGCAATGAAAGTTTTAAGTAAGTAATAAAGTGATAATTTAATATACATTTTACACACGCAGAATGCATCTTACATCAACCAAATAGTTGCACCGCCTTGACACACAGAAACAAAAGTTATACCTTGAATTTACAGGTGTGTTGTTGGTCGAGAAGACAAAATTAACGTGACCTACAATTTGATGGAGATATAGCATTCAACTAAAATGATTTTGAAAAGCCAAAACCGATTTAATTCCATTCTGACCTACATACATATATTGTAATCATGATATTTTTTAAATTATAGTTCCCAGGAAAGTGCAATTCTGTTTGCATACTTCCGGGAACTGGTTACGCAAAAAACATTATCACACACAGATTTCATCCTACAAGTATGTACGAATTACCCGCAATCTTTATCTAACCCACTTAAATTCAAAGTTAAGGAGACGGAAACCAGTGAAAAAGCGTTTAACTAAATCCTTCATAAACATGCCTTTCACTTTTATTTATGGACTTTATTATCTACTCCTACTAGTGTAGTCTCGGTGGAGAACTTAAAATGGTTTAAGCTTGGTTTTATCTTAGTCTATTGTGATCACAATCAGTGAAAATTGAACTTTTCTGTAAGACTTCTGGTTCTGGATGATATTATTTTTTATGATACAGCAATACGCCTTGCTCCTTACATATATGTAGGTAATACAATATTCTCTACCTGTTTGGCTTTCTTTGGATTACGAAGAATAATACACGTAGTTTCAGCACCTGCTTTTGATAATTGAAGAAATAAAGAATTGTAACATACTTAAGGATTAAAGGCGGAAAGAATTTACTAAGGAGTTTAAAAAAGTAATGCTGCTGATTAAAAACAGATGGGGAAGTGAGAAATAGTTCTTTTCACCTATATTTTTGCATGCTTATTCATGAACTGATTTCTCCTCTAAATGATTGTATTGTGGCGCCTATCCCACTTTTATGTATTGCATTACTGATTTGTTCGGTAACTGTATCGTAGATTTATCATGATCTTATTCGTCGTATTAAAGTGAATATCATCCCGTACAGGTTTCTATTACTTCTATGTAAGCCAGCTGAAACTTATTTTGTACACATGCTCATTTTACTGTTGATGACGCCTTTTCTAATAACATTTTTTTCTGCTCTGCATGATTTCAACTTTTCTACACAAGGCAAATGAATTGAAAGAGAAGAACAAAAGGGACTGAATAATCAAATAATGAATGAAAGAAACAATTAACGGGGTACGATCACCAGGAATTTCAAACGTGAAATGATGTTCCAATTCTTATAACATAGAATAAATTGCTACAAGTTGTAGCCTACAACGTTTGAGGAAAATGCTAGCGGCGGAGGTAGAATGCTGTTAAAGAGAAAAGCTTAAAATGAATTATTAGTTATTAGTAGGTAGTAACTAACAAATGGTTAATTGTATACGTTACACTTGTTGTAGAAATGACAGGAAAAGAGGATGAAAAATAATGCATTTTGTCTCATTTTCCCTTTAGGCAGTTCAACTGCCGCAGTTGTGTATAATGATTTGAATGCAATGAAGTCCGATGATATTAGCGAGTAAGTGATAATATCTCAAAAAGATAGCAAAGCTAATACTGAATAATTATCGTATGGACTTGTTTGTTGTAGTTGTAGTTTTACAGTGATAAATGTTTAAATTTTACATCATTCGTATGTTTAATTTATGACTGACTATCAAGACACTGAATAGTATGCGTTTGTTCCTTTTCGCTTGTTTCTGCATCTAGTAACTATCATTATAATGGTGAATGAGCAAATACATCAAAACAGTCACGTAAAACTAAGCTTGTATTTATGCGATGGTAAAAGCGACGCATTGCAATATAATGTGATAATATCAAGGATAGCACTTACGAAAAATAATGTACATATTTTACTCATCATCTATCTATTCCATTTGACTGTGGTCCATTTTAGTCGATCAATCCCGTACCAATTATGTACAAGTCGTCAATTATTTCAGCATTTTTTTTTGAAATTTTATTTGCCAGGAAGCATCGTTTAAATGCACATTTAAAAGAGATCAAACTTCGACACCAACAGTTTTTCAATAATTTCCTTTAAATGTTTAACCGCAATTTATTTTACGGGTTAGGAGACCACTGCAATTGTTATAAGGTAATAGGCATAATATCAAGACCACAGCACTTTTTTGTGCTTTGTAAACTGTAAAGGTTATTGATCCAGCTTGGCTATTACTTTTGATTGTTGACGCTAAATAATAATAATGCAGCACTATTTTTCAAGAAAATTGTTGTTAGAATCAAAGCCTTGCTTTTCTTTGTACTTGCCTGAATGCGTAAACGAATGTACAAGGTTGAAGAATTTTCATAGATAAGCACCTTTAACCAGAGCTACGTATACAAAAGTATTTAAGTAATTGACAGTCATTTTTGATCATATTACAGAATAGATTACGCTGTCAGTCGTAAGAAAATTTCACTTAAGTAAAGTTGTTTTACAATCAGTTGAATTTCTTTGTGAACAGAGTTTTGCGTGTTTTCAGACTTTCTTATTTTTACATTCTTATTTAAATATAAGTATCATTCTGATCTCCATTGTTTACTATCTACCACTGACCATTGAACTAGACATAATAAATACTGGCACGGATTATGGCAAGTATTTTCCTAAAATATTATTTAGCGCTTAAAGCTATGATCACACAATAGATGAATTGTTCCACCAAATTAATTCTCATTTTGAATTATCTATTCTGCTTAAACGTGAATTTAATTACTGATGCCAAGTATTATAAAAATGGTGCGATTTGCATTTAAGGCTAAAAAGGTAATTGTAAATTAAAACAAGCACATAAAAGCAACATCTTTGATTCATTGAAGGAACAGGCCTGCTTAATATAAACAAAACCTTTGCACTGACCAATTTCAGTTTTCACAATGATTTCATTGTTGATTGTTACTTTTTGTTGATTTCAAAATTACATGTGCATCCTACATCACTCATATACTTGAAAACGTACGGAATACGTCATGTTTAGTTCACAAGGCACGCACAAATGCATGATACGCATTATGCACTTTAAAATGCGAGTAAAAATAATCACCGGTTACCTACTGCAATACTGCAAATACACAAAATTGATAGCCAGGTTGTTTGAAATGCAATTTTCTATCAGTTGTAATGTAAAAAATAAGTGGTCACTGGGTTGGTGTGTAAAATGTGTTTACTGACGGTATATTAAGTAGTTTCGATCATATATTTTGGTTCATTCGTCCTTAATGCATTTTAGTTGATATCAAGTTGAAGCTTTCTGTAATAATAAGACAGTAAATCGAAGTACATTTTGCTAAAAGCCACATAAACTTCCAAAAGTGGTTTGGTCAATGGGCTTTGCATTTACTATTCATGTAATCTTGAATTTAGTATTTGCTCGTAGATACTATATTGGAGAGAAAACCTCAGTCAAGAATGAACTTTTTGACTGAGGTTTTATTTGGCTGTGTTATAATATTTGAAATGCTTAGGTATATTAAGGTTTTGAAACATTCATTGCATTCAATGAGATGGTGAAATTGATATATCAAATGATATCATATTAAAATTATTCTAACTTTATGTTTAATTTGGTTTTTATTATAATTACATAAAAGTAAATAGACATTATCCGATTTTTCTTGAACAGATAACGAGCATAATATCTAAAGCTATCGGCATCACGGGGATATTCACCCTTGCAATTTGTTTATCGGCATAACCATTCGAGTTAATTCGTTTACGAATTTTGCGAAGAAACTTACTTTTGATACATTTCCGTATTATCTGATTCTGTTGGTAAGCACATGCGCATTGTGCAATCTTTTATTCGTGACTTCGTGTTATTTGACCGGACGTGAATGCAAAACAAGAAGTAGGAAAGTTTGATATCAAAGTTAGGAAAATAGTATGGTGTACACTTTGCAACATAGACTGTCATCTTGAATAATATGGGTGAATATTTCACATTCTCACAGAATGAATGTAGATTAAATTGTTATTTTAATCTGTCTTCAAAAAATTAATCACGCACTCACGAGAGTTTTGAAGTTGCATGAAATTTTATTCCATTCTACCTCGATGTGCTCATCGTCAGCAAAACCAGCTTTCAAGATTTTATTATGGTGCACTTTGTCTTCAATTGCAGTGTCTAGATTTTCCTTCATTCATGCTATGGGTGATGATCCCGTTAAATTATTAGTTGTTGCAACAAGTCTCTGTGTCTGCGACAGGAAACAATTTTACTTCATTCAAGCTTTTCTTCAAATTGACAATGGAAAATGTATAATCTGCTTTGGCCACTAGTTTAAAGATTCTATACGAATACAGCTTTATTTTTCTTTTGGCTTCGCAGTAAATTTAAATAATGGCTGATGTATGCTGAGTAGCAAAGTTTGCGAGTATTTGAAACAATTTTGATAATTGTTTGTGGGAGAATTTCATTGAAAAGTAGTTTATATTTTGTTATGTAGGATGTTATGTGATACGTAACGAATAAAAACAATTGGGAGTTTGGATTGGTGGTCAGTTAGAGGGTTTTACATTTTTCACCCTTTTTGGTAAACATATTTATTCATATTATATAAATAGTATAGTAAATGCAGTGAATGAAATATCGTATCAAATTGTTATGATAAAAAGCATAAAATAAGAAAAAAGTAAAAGTCATCAAAATGCGATACAAAACTTTAACGATGAACACGTAATTCTTATATAAAAAAGTTTTCAGTTTATTATTTATTTTTAGAGATATTTCACTCATTTGGCTCGCCATACAAGTTTCGAAAATTCATCGTACTGATCATTGGCAAACCAAACGCGACGAAGTTTTTTCTCCTCGTTAATTCTGTCTGAAACAATAGAGCATTTTACAGTTAGAGATATACATACCTGCGCATTATATTATTAGCATAATTATAATTTCTAATCACTAATAAATTTCAATCAACGGCAACTTTATCATTGTCTTTAGCTCTTCGCTATCCATCACTATTCAAAACTTACTCCTGTAATCAAAAATGACGCTGAAGTATGAACAAAGTAATAAAACCATCGACGCGTTTTCTCTTTCTGAAAATAAAAAAGTGCTAAATAAAAGCAGACTTGAAAATAAAGTAGTGGAGCAGCAGTGCCGTATGTATAAATAAGTGCAGTGTTTATGTACCCAGGTAATTCACAGTCTTTTACAACGTTAGCCACCATGTACTACTAATTTAAGAGCTCTCACACCACCGCTTTACCGCGTCGTAAATAAAATAAAATTTTTCCTGAGCTTTTAAATGGTAAATACCTATCATTAGTCCTTTAAAGAATAGCACCATTCGCTGTACTCAGTAAGTACAAATCACATCTATCAGACTTTTTCATTTTACACGTATAAATAATGCTACATTATCGTTTTTATAGAATCAAGTGAGATGTGTCTCTATAAAAGCATACATGCGTTAGCGTTGTATTTATAAACAATCATGATTTGGATGGTTGATGGTTTATTTAAAGGAGTTCGCGCAAAATACTCAAAGCAGTCAAAGTCAATCTTGAAAGAATGAACGGATCCTTTTCCCTTTTACCACTTTTTGAATAGGTGCAGGGATAGAAAAGATCGTAAAGTAAATACGTAATTCTGAGCGTAGACTTGTTACAGTATCCCTTGAAACTCTCATATCGCTATTATGCATGCACTATCTTTGTTCATTACCGTTTATTACCATTACCACAATTCTCTCTTGAATGTTGTTGAACGTGCAAGTGAGTCTACTGATTTGGATGCCTTTACACCTGTTAAGATGAATGCAACAAGAGTAAAATGGAAGGAAGAGTCTGTAAGCAAAGGAAAGATTTCAGGAATTGTAAATCTCATTATTGCAGTTTGCTTGCATTACATTATTTTTCGCTGCATGGTTGCTCGGATCCTTGTACCTTTGTGTTTGAATGTGTAATGTCAGTTGTATTTAGGTACACTAGAAATATATTTTTACAAATTCATTGCGCTTCTTTTGGTCAATGTGTAGCTTCACGTGTAAGGGAAATGAAAAAGAGAAAGAGTTAGAAAGTCGCAACAAAGTGGGCCGACTCAGCTTCTAATTCATTTTGGGCTGGGTGCTTGCCGTGGAAGCATCTCATTTCAAATTTTTGTCGTTACTTCATCTCATTATTATGCAAAAGTTGACGTAAAGTTTTGTTGGTGCAGCTGCATCAAGTGCTGCAGGGTGATTGTGTATTATTTTTGTACTCTATGCTGATCTAATCTAACGGCAATAACGCAACACATTCGAATTCTTCAAAATGTTATTTATGAGAACCCTTGAAATTTTAATTTGTGAGCGCGAGACAAGGGGACGGTGTCGTGACTGACATACAAGATGACTCAAGGTAATGATGAAATTGGAAAGGCAGATACACAAGATTCGATCGAAAGTAATAACACAATGTTGCTATTATTGTTATCGTTATTGTAAAAATTCAAGTTTTTTGAAGTTACTTGTTTATATTCCACACGTCTGAATTGTGATTGTTATACTTGTTTGTGGCAGAAAGGATATTCCCTGCTTGCGAGTTGCATCTTTCATCCTGATATCCACGTGCAGCAATGCTACTTCAAGTGAAATGTGAACTATGAGCAAATTAACTTGTTATACATCTTTCTGTCGTTTTGTTCATCATCTTCATTCTATTATTACTCTTGCCATGATCAAGTGATGATTCAGTGATTATTTGTTGCAAAACTTTTTCTGTACTGTAGTTTTGCAATATGAAAAAAGAAAGGAAACGTAGCTAATTTAAAAAAGTTGTAGTTTCATGTCAACACTTCGTTCTGAGTGAATAGTGATTTTTTCTGACACAACCTTTCTGTCTGATTATGATTGAATGCTGCGTTATATGAATGAATGAACTTGTTTTTGTGAATATTCATTGTGCCCAATTTACTACGACTGCCACTTTCAAAAGCAATGATCGACAACCATTATGCTAACAGTATCGCTAACAAGCACGACTAAAGTTCATTGGGCATAAGAAAAGTGGCAGTTTGTTTGATAAAAACTCGGGAAAGTTGAACTTGTTGCAAAATGCTATGTTGCAGAATGAGCCTCAGAATGTACCACAATTTCAAGGATTAATACATAGTTTTATTGAGAAGACAAACCAAAATTGTTCGCATGAGGTATGGTTTTCAAACTTTTAAACATTTCATATGATGTGATGTGAAATGGTCACAGAGTATTTTTTCCAGTCAAGCTTTCATTTGCATACTCGGTTATATCGTACATCGTTATTGTTATGTTTTTTTTGTACGTGTACATGTAATTAAGAGACCCTGCCTTTACACATTTTTCAATGTCCATGTCCACACGTTATTCGCCTACGTTTGTTTGTTTTAACATGTCACATGCGGCATGTTTTATGACACTTTCTGCAAGCTGCTATTTCACAACGCGCTATTAATTTCAGGGATTCTATGGGGTGTAAATAAAATTTGTCCTTCAAAATGCAAATATATATACCTAATTATATATTTCTAATTCTTTTACTCATACCCCCATTTGAATTTTATGTGTGTTCTTCCTGCAACAGTTTCATTCAAACGAAAGACTCGGATATAATCTAAGCTAATAATCGGGGAGCAAAATTGTTAAAATCTTTATTATGAATGTCCCTGTTTGGGAAGATAAAATTAGCCATTTTTCTATGTCGAAATAATAAACTTGTAAAAAATGTATACAGCTGTATTTTCGTAATGTAATCCAAATACAGACTGTAATCAGTGTATGAGTTGCATTAACACTTTCACATAATTGAGCCTTGCATTGTAAAATTAACATTCAGTAAGGCTTAGGTTTCATCAAAATTATGTGTACTTTCCATACCATTACAATGTTTAAAATTCAGCATTGACTTTTTCTGCATTTTATCGAAAATCCTGAAATAGAAAAAAATGTACTCTGACATATTCTCTGCACTGTGAAACTAATGTACTTATAAATTCAGATTTTATTTGGAATTGTCAAGCAAAAAAATATGGTTTAAATTATTGGGATGTGGGGCATAGAACTGTCGGCATTAACGTCACAAGTACCTACTTGTGAATTCAGTATAAAATATAATGGATTTCGCACTTGTCTGTGACCGCGTGTATGAAGCCTGTAGCAATGAAATAATAACGATTGACATTTTCATCTTTAATAAGTATAAGCTTTGGATGTGGTTGGTTCATTCTGTTACTTTTTTCTTGGGAAGTTTATGCCAATTTACATAAAGTTAACCTGTCACACCTAAGTTTTGTGGGCCAAAGAAACAGTTTTTGTTTTACTTGCCGAGAGTATTTACCTCAGGGAGTATCAGAGAATACCGACCTTAAGTTAAGGTTCTTAAGTACATAATAATGATTGTAGGCTGGCGAGAAATTGTAATTATCGCAGGAGAAAAACCGGAGAGAAGTTTTGTTTTAATGTATGAGGAAAAAAATGTAAGTGCACATACACGTAATAATATACTTTTGTCCTTATTTATTATTAAATGCCTCAAGAAACAAGAACCACCTGACTACCCTAATTATATAGACTTGAACATACAATATTTCAGCAAAGTATACAGAGTGTAGACAGAATAGTAAAAAATGAAGAAAAACGGGAGAAAATTCACCGTTTTTCTTTCCTATATTGTGCATTTTTTCTTCTGCAACATTATTCGCACAACACGTACCTAACTGACCGGATCAGTTCGTTTCATTCTTGCTTCCCAATGGCTTCTTTTAAATCATACCCTCTGTCTCAGAGAAGCAGGAGAATGTTTTCTGTGCACTAGCTAAAGCAATAAAAAGTAATTCTCTTGTTCAATCCTTTTCTCCTCTTGCCCTCTCTCGTCGAGAGAGAAGCCGAACCTGATTGAAGGAATGTGAACAAAAGTTTTCGTAGGCAGCAATCACACAACAATATTTAAACACACATTTTCAACTGGGAAACGCTACTGTAAAACATGAAGTAAATTATTGTGCGAAGGGTTTTATTGTTTTTGCGTCACATAGTGAACGAATCAGTAACATTAAATTCCTATTATTCCGCTCAACAAGTGCGACCATTTCTTTGTATTATTTTTAAATTTCTACAAGGATTTCCACATTTTAAGATAATGTAGCGTATTATTTGATTATTCCAAGCACCTTTGCTATGTGCTCAAAACTGGGTTAAACCGTGTGAACCCAAACGATTTTCACAATTCGTACCATTTCAGGGGAGCAGAAACTCATCCTTCAGTTTTCTTGAAACCCTCAGATAATTGTAATAAAAATGTCTGAAAAATCGACATTTTATATTTACATATACACTATATGTGCAACAGATAAATATGCATAGGTATAGGACAGTGCTTCAGAGACAAATAAGCTATTATTATTATGCAACAATTACTTTGAACTGACCTGACTCAGGTAATAAATGAATACCTTACGTTATGTAGCTACCACCAAATGGTCAGTTTATACTGCATTATGACTTGCAGTAGCATTTTTGTAAATAATGGCAACTACCTACGTTTTGTTTTCTTTCAATTTATTCATTTCTTTTATGCTACCTATGCACACCCATAAATAAATGCATCATAAACTTTTCACTCATTCTTTGTTGAGTTGAATAAGAGAGATCAAGAGGGGCACTGTTGGTGAGGTTATGTATGCACATAAATGGCAGCTCGTTTGATGCGGTTCACTAACATTTTTAGTTTAGTATATTAATATAATGCACACATTTTGTGTACCTTTGTTATACGGATCACATTCTTCATCAATTGTGAGAGTCGAATTCTTGAAGTATTTACAATTGCGATAATAAAAAGTGAGCAGTCACGGTAATGCAAGTATTAATGACATCCGCTAATTTATCTTTTTGATGGTTGTCACGTCGCAAAACACTGCGTTACATTACTACATATATGCATTTTGCATAACTTTGGACGTTTACATTGGTAAAACCTTTTCTTACGGTATCTGATTGCCGACAAAATGGAAAAAATGGTTTTGATTTTATTTTACCTTTGGCGAAATTCTATGTCTCTTCCTTTCTTTTCTCTTGGCTTTACTGATAGGCAGAATAATAAGAAGAAAAATGCTAAGAAATGCTATTCTATCGATTGAAGTCGATTAACTAATTTTGTGTTGCATACACTTGACAGGCCGGACAGATTACTTTTCTGCAGTGTCTACGAAATGAACAGCTATTTGCTCCAAGTAGTTCTTGTTGCAAACATTTTCTTTTAAAAGACACTGTCGCGCTTTTCTTAAATAATGAACATGTAGTAATGACTGAAGTAATACATAAGGGACGATTATCATAACATGCGTGATAGGGATGTACAGTTTACGAAAACGAACATTGCCATTATTTTTCTCGACTCACTGCACTTTATGAATACATTTTAAAATTCAAGTTTTTTTTCTTCACGATCCTTAACTGATTTTAATTTTTTGCAGGGCTTCAAAAAACAATTTCGTCATACCACTTGATTATTTCACCTAGACTGAAGACGCCGGATCCTTGCAAAAATTCAACCTGTATCAGCAACTTCAAGATCAGCCACATTCATTATATCTGCATATTTGCATGCGAGTCTCCTTTGTCGTCTACCAATTCTTATGTGTTGGATGGTCAAGAGCAGCCCTGTGTAATAGCTGAAAGCGTTCAGAAACCTCTTACCTTCACTGCAAGCTTTCGACAGGAAGAGCTGAACTGCAGACGGACAAGCTAACAAACAGGTGCGATTGGAAGTAAATACTGGCGTATCGGCGACAGCATCAAGTTTCTTTGGTAAGAAAGAGTCCCATGTGCAAGTTGAAACTGCCTAACCATTGTAAACTTGATAAAACCTGTAAGACTGTAGCTCACTTATTCGTCGACTTCATAAAATTGTTATAGAGCGACATTTATGCCTTACGTTGCCTTTGAAGTTGTTCTTTAAATATTTTTTCCATTGAAAAATATCATTTGAAATAAAAAGGCATGAAGTGTACCACTGCACCTCCTTAGAAGCACGATTCTTTACCTTTTTGGTATTGTTGTAAAAAGCGTGTTTAAATGTTTAACCGTCCCAACTTTAAAACAGTGCCTTGTACATATATATGTACATATACCACGCAATAATGTCGATGATAATCATGGTTGCCCCTCCTGATGTGAAGTAGAATTGAAAGAACGGATCAGTGCATTGCAAATGTTCCACAGCAGTGATGGTTATACTCTACTGTAATTCACACACACAGACAACCCATGTACTTTTTATGCTAATACCAAAAAGTCAAAGTCGGTCAACAGGAACACACGCCGACGTATTTTTTACATTCATGCATTATTATTATGCTTTGCATATTAAGTTTGCTTACAAGTCTTATCGTTGTACTTATTATACAGCCCTTTTCTTAAGAAAAGTGTCTTCACAGCGCCTTATTAAAGTAGGAGTTATATCTGTCAAGCATAAATTCAGGATGTTCCTTAATAGTCCAAACAAAAAATTAAACATTTCAACGAATTATTCTTCAGAATATAAATTTGCATAAAATTTGCTGTAGAGCAGTAGAAGAGAAAGGCAAATATCAATGTATCCCTTAAAGTTGCACTCGATTACTTCTTTTTGTTATTGCAAGCTACAACGAAAAATGTTTTTCTCTTTTTTGTAGATTACAAATCTACAGCAAAAAAAACTGTGATCATGTCTCTCAAAAGATATTCTTCAAAGCATTCCGTAAAGTAGCCTTAAACAGTAAGGGAATTTGAATTTAACATTAATATATGTGCGAGATTTTAAGTGTAGCAAGAGGCAGACTGAAACTACGTTTTTCTGAGCTCCTGTTTGTTGCCATTTGTTCGGTACATTCTACTTCACATATGGAGCGAATATGTGGTGTCATGTATGTGCCATGTGGCCGAATAAATTATTTTCGATAATGATGGAAGAAGCTAATGTAATTTGTGTGACAAGTTTTCAGCAGGTTTTCATTGAGTCCAAGAAGTTATCTGATGATTTGGTTGCAAAATATTAACGAAGATGCAGGTATTAATGATATTACATACACGTAAACCAAAATTGGGAAATTTATTTAGAACTAGAGTAATGAAACAGCAGCACTGGCTAAATTGCCTTCAGTTCAAATGTAAATACCAAAACGAAGATAATGAAGCAACGCGCATTCCGTAATTGATTTCGTGTCAAATCATTTCATTTAAGATAATGTCCTAAATGTCCTAAATTATATCTAATACCTATCTAATGCTACTGAACTGAAGAGAAGAAGAGAAAATTGGTTCTGCTAAGCAAACGAAGGAGAATAATCTAACGGAATTTTGTTTTTGATAACAAAAGAATAGGCAGAACAAAAGCAACAAAAGCTAATATATTGGTAGAGTAGCGAGATGACTAAATGAAAACTCTTCAATCCAAGTGTGCTTCTGCGTCTACTTAAGATAATATTACATACAAAGTAATATCAAATTTCTTACCTACCTACGTTTTAATTGCTTACGCAATCACATAATCACGTCATCAACATAACATCGAAGAAAATTGTAGGAGCTGCTAACGCTCTAGCATAATTAAAATTTACGTACCTAACCTAATCGCAGCGATTTTCGTTGTCATTATAGAACACTAGAAAAAAGGAAGCCAAGGTGGTGAATTAAGAACTTTGTAATAGGCAAGGGCAAGGATATAATTCAGATGGAACGAATACATTGATTTTCTAGTACACCCACTACTTGGCGCAACAAAACAATTGTCTTCGCCTTGGCCAACGTGAGCGATTTGCGTCTGAATTTCTTGTAACTATGTAAGACTCTTTTCCTATCAATACAACTATTAACGGCAATGCAGTGGTAGTCTGAATTGAATTTTTGTCGCTGGTTCGTTAATAGCAGGACTTAGAAAAAAAACTTTGGTTGGCCTAAAAGATAAGGTGAAAAGTGAAGAGAATTAAGAGACGCAACAACCAAAATCTGTGCAACTGCAAGCTATCTTCCAAATGTGTAGCACATGTGGTGAGGTTAGTAGCAAAGATAGTGAACAAAGACACCTTGTGCGCCAGCACTTTTCAACACTACACGCAATGCATTGTAAAAAGGCTTGCATCCTCTTCTTTGTTTGAATAGGGATTACGTTCACAAAACTCTAACGAAATAAGAATTAAGTTCCTTGCTCATCAAACATAAAAACGTGTGGGCTCAAGAGAAGGGTAAAACGATAACGAAAATTCACAGTGAATACAGACATGACACCGACACCACACAGGCGCATATAATTTCATCATTTCAAACCAAAATTCGACTTGGGAAAAATGTGTTAAAATAATGCCTTGAACGCAATTTTATTGTATGGTTCCTTCAAATAGGGAATATTATGACTACAGATTGCTGTAAATGTATAGCACTCAAAAACTCTGTTAAATGAAATATCTAAAAAGCGTGAAACAGTTTTCATGTGTAATGAATCGTATTCTATCAATGGCAATGTACTTTGCTACAATCCTACCTACTTTTCTTCTCACTTTTAAAATTGATAAGAAAAAGCTGTCCATTGTGTGGTAGCATTCCTTACTAAATTCATTGTTTTATTTTATTATTGAAGACAACCCAGCCGCCTCAAAATGTCATCCATCTGCCAAGGATTCGTGCAAAATGCATGGCGTAAAGATATCTGCTCGAATTGTTTCCGAGTTCGTGATGAGCACACACCGGCAGAGATAAATAATTCGGTCAACAGCGGCAACGGGACCAGCACCAGTGATAGTAATTCGAGTAACAACAACAACAGTAATGGTGTCAGCATTACTGCTGCCATTGTTTCCAACAATAATGGTAATGGCAGTAATAGCAACAGTAGCACATCTAAGAATGAAACTAATGCTTTATTAAATGCGGTCGACTGCGGTGGTGACGGTAAGCCAGCATTTGGGATGCCTCAAAAACTTTCAAGATTTCAGGGACCAAGCAGTACATCTTATTCTAGCGGAGTGACGCAGTCTCCATTTGGCCAGGGTCCTGTTTCTGCAATACCACGAATTAATAGTGGCGCTGCCGGTACTGCCAATAGTAGTTGCGGTATTGGAGGAAAATTTTCCGGAACTAATAGCACCGTCACCACAACCGCAATCAAGGGACATCATAATAATATTCACTCTATGCTGAATGCAAGCAAAAGTACCAGTAATCATAATCATAGTAATCATTATCGTAATGAAAATAATGATTCAACTATGTCCGAGACGAAAGTTAAAAGTAGTGGCGAAGCCACACCGCTCGCAACAAAAATTATCTCTGCTTCTTCGTCATTACTCATATCTGCAAACTCAAGCCCAATAACAACAAATACGCAGCAACAAGGGAAAGGGGTGATGACAAACCAACATCCGCCAAAAAGTGATAATGCTAATGTCATTTCTAATCACAATCACAGCAGCAAGCAGTCTCTGCCTTATGCTTCCGCTGCTGTCACTTCTACTGCGACTACTCAGCATCACCCAGTGATAGCAACAGGACGAAGTGTATCGTCTTCATTCATTGCCAGTAAGAACATTTTTAATAATGCAGCTTCGTCGAACAGTGCCACAGGGATGGTAGGAGCTGCTCAAGCGTTGGCCCCAGCCACAGGCTTCACTACGCTCCTCAGTACTTCTTCATTGAACAATGGCCCTTCTTCTAATGCTTCAGGATTATCAGGCTGTGCAAATGGTAACACAACCATTGCCGTAACGCCAGTATCAGGTTCATCAGGCCTTAGTCATCCTCAGTCTGCTATCAGCTTCAAGAGAGGAAACATCGTCTCTGCCGCTTCATCAATAGCGTCTGCGTTGGGTTCATCTACACCAACAGTTTCTCATCAGCAAAATAATCAGAGAAACGTTGTTGGAGGTGGCTGTGTGGTCGTTGTTTCATGTAACAGTGCGACAATCACGTCTTGCGGTGCAAGTCACCAGCAAAAAAATGCAGAAAATAGTGCTAAAAATGGGGTGAAAGAAAATTACACTGGTAAAAAGGAGTTTCCGATCGAAGCCATCGCCAACAACAGCAGTTGTAGCAACAGCACCGGTGGTGGTGGTGTGTGCAATAGTGTGAGTAAAGGAGCTGTTACTGTTACTCAGAACATCGGTATGAATAAAACGAAGCCTTTGCAACCAATGGATGGTACCGATGGAGAAATTGCAGAAAAGAGAAAAGTTGGATTCTCATGTGCTAATAACAGTAACAGTAATGTAGCAGGAAGTGGCAGTGAAGCTATAGTCGTGTCAAAAGTTGGTGGTGGCAGTGGTAGTGGTACAAAGCCAACACCTGCGGCGAAACACAGTAACAGTAAAGGAATCTTGAGAAAGAAAAATGCAAACAAGAAAAGGGATAAAAATGTGCGATTTCCCGAAAAGGTAAGCTCTCCCAAGAAGGCTAAGCTAATGCAGCCAAAGACAAGCAATGTTTTAACCTTTATGTGACTTTCTTTAATCGTCTCTCCATTTTTAGAATTTTAAATTCTGATATACATGATAATATATTTGATTCGTGCTTTATTTGCATCTCAAACCTCTGCGTCTTTGCCAGTGATTTTTAATATTAACTTTCAATGTTAATGTTTCATTATTATAATGCATATCAGGCCAACACAATTAAATATGGTGAAGTTTATGACCACTTCAGTGTCAATTTTAAGCTTTCTGGCTTATGGCCCCATAGTCATCACTCATCACATCACAGAATACTAATTTCTGCTCTGTCATAACATAAAATTTCACTTTTTCGAAGCGATTTAACTTTTCTTGGCGAATAGAGAACGGCAAGTTGCTTTTATTCAATGTCAGACGCATATGGCTTCCTGAGCATTTACGCTGTTTGTGTCATCATACTATCATCGTAGTCATCTTTGCGTTGACTGACTCATAAGTCCATATTAAATAAGGCGTGATAATGAAATGTAGACAGATGCAGGTTAAACATTCATATTTCAGCAGCACTCTTTTGTGCGTTTTAGTATTTATTTATTGATTTGTTGATGATGAAGCTACAAATTGTCTTCTGTTTTATTATGAAGCGGCATGACTGTTTGTGTAGTGGAAAAAAGGTGACGAGGACTTGTGCAGAAGAGCGAACAAACTTGCTTAATCATCATTTATTCTAACGACTTTGTACATCTTTTAGTAATGTGCATTGTACAGTATTTGTCAAAGCAAATGTTTAAAGCTCAAATGTTTGAATCAACGATTTGAGTTACATTTGCTTAGCTCCGAAACATATATCAAATAAGAGTGGAAAATTATTACTCATCCTCTACTTCATCTAGTAACTGCTTCATCCTCTGGTTCTCTCCGACATTTAAATATGAAAAGGCTTAATGTACCACAGTCTAGTAAATTCGAAATTTTTAGTACTCTCTCAAATTATCCTAAAGTAGTTATCAGTTATCAGACAATTCTCCTGTAAAAAATCACACCCTTTTATGGCAGAACGCAAACAAGCTCTGTAAAAATATGATTTTTATCGAAAATTTTTACATGTGGTGGTTTCATAAAAAATCATGCCACCATATCGCATTTCTGCAGAAAAACATACATACTTTTTGCTCAACAACGTTACATGAATATGTTTTTTGACATTTAATGAGGATCACACAAAACTACAAAATGAGCACTTTGAGCAAAATTTTAAACAATAAGTTTGACTTGACAGAAAAGTATCTGTACACTTGGGAAAATCATAGTCTAACAGGAATGTTTCAGACAGATGGTTACATTATTTGAATATAATTTAATTCTAGCTTTCTTTTTTTACATGAACATTTCTAACAAAGCTACAATTTAGAATCTATTTCCCGAAAAGTAAACTCGACAATTCAGAACCATTGTTTTGAAAATTGAAACTTTTTGCAATTTCAGATTTTTAATTTGGTGTCCTACTTCTACTTTAACAACGGAACGGAGATGACATATTGTTTTTGCGCACTAAAATAAACGGGGTTATTAGTATGATACGGCAACGTGATGATTGGTGTCGAATGATTTTTGATAGCAGAGTTTGAGGATGTGATGATAACCGATAGTGATAACTAGCACAAAATTAGAGAAGCCGAGTAGTCTGACTGAACGGGCAATGACAAAAAGCAATGGTGATAAAAAATATGCTAAAGTTGCACTACTAAATAAACACAGAGACGGTGACGCCTTCTCTTTGTAAATACATATTTCATACCCTCACGTATTTTATTTCATGTTCAAGATAATGGAGCAAACACATACTGTGATTGAGTATGCTTTATGCATTAAATCAAAGTACCATGCCATGTGTTATGACGATTCCTAAATATGCTTTGCACGAGTCATTTAAATAACATGAAATTCTAGTGACAGACTCGAAACGATTACTGTGCGATACGTCATGAAGTAATTCGAATTATTATCGACATAAAAAATCTTAAGACGTGTTTATAACCTTGTAAGCCAACTTCTGCGTCCACTTGAAATCCGTATTTCTAAATGCTGACTTGTAGGTGGAGGATATGTGGAAAAAGAAATGAGTTCTGAATGTACACAGAGCCTGTTTGTTATACAGGCACGTACTAGGACAAAGGACAAAGTTCCACATTCCACGTACAGAACACAATGCTGATAACGAGGATTGCGTCTGACTGAGACTGAACCAATCTGGGCAAAGGAAAATAAGTTAATACAAAGTGAAGACAATCAGTTTATAAGTATAGAAAAACAGGAAGAACATTACTAACATCGCTCGGCCTTTTTTAAACTTTTGTGTGGTTTAAAAAAGTAATATGATTATAGTCTTTATCTTTCATAAGACAATTTTCATCTTTGTCAACAACATACAGAAAATAAAATACTACAAACATGTTGCAAAGGAATGTACAGTATGCTGAATAAAAACACAAGTTTTTAACTAACACACTTGCTCAGGATGTCGCACTAAATTTGCCTCAATCGAGTGTGTGTCATTCTATGGACATTTTAAGCTTACGGCCACAGACCTTCGTAAAGTATGGCACGATACTTTTTCTAAATTTTCCAAGCAAATCTTGAAAGTTTAAATTCCATTTACGTGGTGAATAATGAATACATAATGCTATAAAATAGGACGGCAAATGATGAATTCATTGACAATTTTAGTTAATTTATACACCATTCTGCTTGCAACACTGCAACGATCCTTTCATCGTCTGCATTTTAAATTATAGCTTTGCACTCTATATTTGTGGATGCTGACTTTTGACTCTCCTCTTTGTATTTATGGTTGACAAAAATGGAAATGGCCTGAAGAAATAAAACTGTTTTTGGTGGTCAGAGCAGAAAAGTACTTGAATCCATATAATCTTCTATCTTGAAAGCAAAAATTCTTTTTCGTGCAATTCTTGGAAGGTCACATTCACATTTAGCATCACTGACTACACATCGGCACTCCTATTAGTAATATTACGAAATTACATTGTCTAGTCTAAACAGTTACAGATTATAGATAACTTTCATATTATCCTTTACCGTTTTACCTACATAATTATTTGCTGATTCACAGACACTTTTATTGTAGCAGCCACTTTTTATCCCTGTGCAGTACTAGTCATTATAATTTCATTAAAAAATATATTTCAGCCTTTCAACTACCCCCTATTTTCCCGAAAAACGTATCTTAAATGAAGCGAGACTGCAGTTAGGCAGTTAAATTAATTGCAAACTCTTTAAAAGGGGGATAGCATTTAGTCATGAAATCAGATTTATTTGAGTTTGATTTTGGATAGCTATAAATGTTTTAGACTGCAAATTAAGAAAATATAGAACCTAGCAGAAAGCTAGAGATGTGACGGAGAGACATAAAAAATGAACTTGTATAACAACCGACCTCATTGAATTTTGATCCTTGTCAGACATTGGAAGGAAAGCAATATAACATTGATTTTTATTGGAAACATCAATAAAAAGTTGTCAGACACGCCCAAGGTCCTGGCCAACAACTGCCATGGGCAATCAAAAAAATAAGTTCGCATTTTTAAATACTCTTTCTAATGAAATTTTTAGAGGTATGTACATACTTAATGCAAACTAATGTACTTATACACCTAATGTTTATAGACTTCATAATTGTTATTGTGTAATTTCATTGAAATTATAATTAGATTCATTTCGAAGACATTATACTCATGGAATTCAAACAAAAAAGTGGGCAACTATTTCTGGACGTATTTAGATCAACTTGAGACAAAAGCTTTCATTGCATGTATTGTGTTTGATGTGGATTGCCAGGAAAATATGCTTAGATGGGCAAGTTTAAAGGCTGATGTCATCAGCCTGATGAAGTATGAGAGCGAGATAAGTGTTCTGTTCATTTTTATTCCAAATAAGGTTGAAATTACACAGAGGCAGAGAAGACAAAGACAAAAAAAGAAAAACACTGATTTCCATACACCGTGGTGGCACATAAGTAATAGAAATGAACCAGAAGTATCAGTAAATATTAAAGAGTTGAATCGAAAACTAGATGCAATATATCTTGGCTTCTGAAATCAACGGATCGAATATGATGTTATGTGCAGTGCAGACATGATGACACATAAGGAATGCTGCTTATTCCTGCATTCCTTTATTTTCACCTTACAAACATATTTATCACCACTGCAGTAATAAGAAACTGATTAGCTCAAGTTAAACTGAATTTTTATAAACTTTGAACCTACAATAGAAAGCAAAACCCTTGTTTTGTGAATGTATATAAAGTCTTATTTTCAAGCTTTTGCTTCTTGGCATGGTATGCCTCGTTGAATCATTCAACTTGAATGATCATTTTAGTAGTTATTAGACAGTGGTTTTGCTGGCTGCTTCAAATGAGTATGTTGAGGAGATGGTCTTTTAGAAGCAATAAGAGAACAGCAGAGAAAAGTTTGAGATTTCATTCTTGGTTTTATTTATGTATATGATTTGATCCCATTTCACTTTAAGTATTGGCTAGTTCAAGAAACTGAAGAATGTATTGCATTAAAAATAAAAATGTTTAACATTCGCTGAAATTACTGATGAATACAAATATGCGGAATTTTATATATTATTTACGTATTTAGCATTACATGCCTATTCATAGAAAATTATGCCTAAACCAAACCTACAAATACTGTTTTGTTGGGTACTTTAGGTAGTCGAGGTAATCGGCTATGGAGGTCCGTCTGGTACTTCCGATGACGAAGATGACGCTCCCACTGACCCGCTGGACTCTGCCTCGGTTGCAGAAGTGCTGGATAAGAATGCAACAACCTCGGAAGAGAAGGAGCTTTACCGAATTACACAAAAGAATACCAACTTTAATTCCATCAAGACCAATTTATTGGGAACAACCTGTATCGAAATCGGCCCCATTGTTGGTTGCACCGGTGGAAAATCCGTGTCGGGATCCTCCAAGCCTCTTGTCTCAATAGGAACCTTTGAAACGAGGAAAGAGCCTCTCAGAATTCAAAAGAAAATTAGCGAAGAGTCTGCGGATGATGAACTTAATGAAAAGACTGTCGAAAAACATCGAAAGTTTATCCCCAAAAATAATAGCACAGGCGGAGCAACCTCTTCAACTGCTGCAACAGCAAAAACTCTCTTCTCTCAGTCAGCGTCGCAATCAACAACTAAAATTAATTCACCAACATCAAGTGACAACAATGCCAATAAACAAAGTGGCGGCTCAAAAGGAGAGGCGAAGCAGCAAGTAACAAATGTAACGTCAGCATCATCGTCATCAGCAAAATGCTACATAAAAAATAACGCCATTTCATCTTCGGCATCGCCCAATCTTAATAATTCTTCTTCAACCACAATCGCTACAATTAACACTAAAACATCCACTTTAAATGCAAAACCATCAAGCTCGAAAACGAGCCATAGGACTGAGCCAACAACGACTGCGTTGTCTTTTGACACAAACAAAGGAAGTGGGGCAACCACAATCTCAAATGCTGCATCAACGACGTCAACGACAATTGAGGTTAACCCGGAAAATGCCTCTCCGTCCCATGTAATGTGCAACCAGAAAGAAAGTGTTGCAACAACGGAAGCCTCGAGAAATCGAAACAGCAGCAGTATTCATTGCCCCAGTGCAAATACCGTTACGACGAATCGTATTCTGCCATCCAGCAACAATGTAGCTTCTCAAATACCCAACAAATGGAGTAGTTCAAGCAGTAATAACAATGAAGCTCCCTCGGTAAAAACCAAACCGGTCCTGAAAAGGATTCAGCAACAAAAGAACAGCTCCGAATCTGCTTCATCAGTGAAGGCTGCTGCTGTGATTGAATCTAGCAAACGTGATTTATCATCAACAGTTGGCACAAATACGACTAATTTGAATGGGAGCCGCAACAATTTAATTATTCTGACAAATGGAGACAAAGGGAGTAATAATAAAGTGAATTGTGCCGTTGGGATCAGTAGCAGCATAGCGTCGAAACGGAGCTCATTTCTGCGTGACATCATTGTCGACTCCACTCATTTATCGGTTGCTCCATCAACGGGAGCATTGACATTAGATGCGTCCCCAGGAGGGATTGAACTTTGCAGCCAATCTGGTTCTTCTGCGGGTGGCGTTCAAATTATTTGCAAAAACAACACCATTATCAGTCATCTTGAACAAGATTCACTGGTGAAATCCGAATTGAAAGTAGATTTGAAGCCATCAGTAAATAACGGAAAACTAAGTCATCCGCCATTTGGCGAGTGTCTGAGTAATAGAAGCAACGGGACGGACGAGTCGTCAGAATTTGCTGATGACAGTTTGGAAGACTCCGGACTCGACATTAAGAAATGCTCTGAAATTTCTGAGTCGGATGAAAAGTCAGGTTCGGGTTCTGACTCTGGCAATGAGAACGATTACAGCGACAGGGATCGCGTGCAAATCATAACCACCACAGGGCATAAAAATGGTCTCTTCATATCGGTGGATGAAGTAGAGGGAACGAGCAAAAAGCCTGAAAAACTAAGCCCCGACTCTGTCCTTTTTTCCTCTGCAAGTGAAATGTCTGCTTCCGGTTCAGCCGAATCTATACCCGAAGCACTGGACACCATTAGTGGCAGCGCGTCAGACAAGAGTGTATCAACTACCGCAGGAAGCGACGGAGGAAGCCGAGCAGGAGGGCCTACATCAATTTCTGCAAAGAGAGTGGCACCAAGACCGCCCCAAACACTTCCTCCAACTGACGCCTCCCTTAAAGAAAGCAACGCCATTTATGCAAATAGTCAGGCAACGATTGTAGAAGTTGATGGGGTTTATGACGACGTCAGCTTTTACAAGAATCCTATGCACTTTCCCTCCAAGAGTGAGAAAGTTTCCACAGTTGAAGAAGAAGACGAGGAGGAAAATATCTATGATGACTGCACCACCGTTACAATTCCGAAAGGAAATGGAAAAGGAAAGTCTGCCGCAGGAAGTTACAGCTTCCAAAGCGGTTCCCGTACCCATGCATCTATGGACTCGGAAGGTGACGATGAGGTGGAGAAAGTAGTTGCAAGGCGAATTGATGGAATTGAATTCATTGGAATTCGCAAGATTGACTCGGAGTCATTTTTAAGGGAACGTTCGCCAACGCCTGATAGCAACTCTGACGGAAAAAGAGAGCGTTCATCTTCGGCTAGCCCGAAAACCAGAAGAAAAGTGAACCAGTTCTTTAGCACAATCGGAAAGCGAGCTGGAGCGGCTTTCAGTCACCACGTGCAAGGCATCTCGGGGAAGCACAAGAGTAGTCCTGTTGTTATTGAGGATCCTGAAATTGAGACGTCCCCGAGCGGTACGAAGAATAAGGTGTACAAACGGTCTTTGTCCAATGATGAGGTCAGTTTGACCAGGACGCAAGAAATTTATGCAACCCTAACGCCAACCTCTCTCAAGTTTAAAGGCCTCGCACCTGTTCTTCATAAACTGTCCAAAATGGATCTTAACATGGGCGATAAAGAGAAAGCAGTGGGAGATGACGAAAGAGATTCCAAAGAGAAAGGCTACAAAAAACATAAAATTTCATCCTCAATTAAAAAGTTTCTCAGATTTGGGTCGAAAGATGGAGAGTCAAGTGGCAGCAAATACGAGTTTGGAAACTGCCAAAATAAGACTGAACAAAATATTAGCGGATCAAGTCAAATGATTACTTCCAAGATTTCTGAAGAGTCAGATAATTCTTCTGCGAGTAGGACACCAACTCCGACTGCAGCTGCCATTCCAACAATTAAAGTTCCCGAGAGGAAGCCATCTTATGCGACTGTCTCAGGTCGTCCACCACCTCCCCCTCCACCCAGAGTTCATTCCTTAGACCTTCTCAATCGGGTTGGCGTGATGGGGCCCCATGGTACGGTGCGACCTGCGCGACCACCTCCCCCAGCAAGGCAGAATCGTGTGGCCCCATCCTTCACTTCCGTTTTCAACAACCCAAACGGAGAATCAGAGAACAAAAGTAATACACTCGCAAGTGACGGTGGCGCAACTGTAACTGCCGGTGATACCCCTGATCCAAACAATCCGCCAAGCAAGCCAAGGCGCAAGGCTAGTATGAACCTGGATTGTGTTACGAATGGAGTTAGCCGGGATCTGGAATCCACTTACAATCATATTACGACTTTAAATTTGGAAACCTTGAAGTTAATTGCCAGCCAACCTCCAGTTAGTCTTACTCTCCATTGCAATTTGCAAACAATTATCTTCTAAAGAAATAAAAACCCATTCGATGCATAAACCAATTGATTTATTTATTTTGGATCTCTCATTTTTTGCTTCAACATTTTAGACAAAGATCAGGAGTTCTAGCAGCCTCAGTAGGTTCGGGAGCGCTCAGTTGAAATGGTCACATTTCAGGATCACAGAACCCTCCAAACCTCTCATTCAAGGACATGGTTTTGTATTCTATACTGCGTTACTTAATGATGAGCTATGCGTACTAATGGTACAGGAAAGTGTATCCGTTCCTAATTTTTCGGCTCCCTTCGAGTTCCCCTGTGTTGAAACGTCCGCAACATTTGAGGACAGCATTCCAGATTCCTTCATTACCTGGAAAGCATCGCAATACGTGACCAACGGAAGTAGCATTAAAGGTTGATACAAACACTATAAAATAAATGTGTAAAATGCAATATTACTTTAAAAGGCTTTATTATAAATTCAATTTATGTATTTATTGTTATATTGGTTTTGTTTTCTAGTTTTTGTGTCTGTCATGCCAAAGTACAGTATGTACACCGTTGAAAACTACCTTCGTCAGAGCCAAGTTCCCTTGCTCCATAAATACTTTGCCCTTCTTCAGGCAATGAGTTACTGGGACGTTGAAGAGATGTCAGATTTGCTAGTGTTGGTCCAAAGTATGGAAGAGTCAGACCGCCAGCAAATTGACCTTAGTCAGCAACCATCTTCTGTTCTGGTTTATGTCCGCCCTATTCCGCATATCTCCATTCCTGGACAAACAAAGAGTGGATCGAAGAGTTTGTCAACAAGAAATCATTTCCCCAACTTTGAAACAGCAATGAAACAATTGCTGTTAAACTCGGATGGGCCAACATCGCTTTTGGGCAACAATGATCGTCAGGTTTTGCTGAAAAGAATAAAGGAAACCAAGACGAAAACGGTGCAGGATCAAATCAGATTGTTCCTACAAGTGAAGCTGTTTGCTCCGAAACGTGACTCCGAAGAGATGGAACGCATTAAAAAGTTACGTTCGGAGAGGGCAATTCAACAGTGGTTGGACAGGGAACGGGCGATTTGCATGAAAGAAGCTGTTGAACAGACTTTGCAACGAAACGTCGAGTCATCCATTTCTCCATATAAAAGATCGTACTTAGAATTTTTACTTACACCTGAAAATAGTGCCAAAGCTGTGTTGGGCATGATGGTTGATTTATTAGAATATTGATTGACGACGAGATAAATACGACGAACATAAGATTAAATATATACTTATTTGCACTTAAGTCTATAATTATTGATGTTTTAAATATCTTGATTACGACATACACATACTGTACCAGAAAGTCCGGGTTTAATCTGGTTCTCAGTTCTTTCTTTTATTAGTTTGACAACGTAGCGTTTATTTTGTGTTGCGTTGTGCATCAAAAGTGTATAGATTATATCAAGTGAAGTCAGTTATTTGCTGCATGCATTTCTGTTGAAAAGATAGGCTAATAAGTCACTTAATGAAACAATATGCTAATAAAACATGTCCATATTCGTGTATTTTTATAAATGTAAAATCGAAAACTATCGCACAACTATGAATGTGGTAAAAATTATTTGTATTTAAACACATTACTAGAAGACACTTTCTTCTCAAGAAAACTATAATTGCTTTGCTAATAGTATAGCATTTTCTATCTGTAAAAAATAGACCGTAGGCCACATCAAAATTAAAATTACAAAAATTAACAATATTAAAATGGTTTGAGGAGAGAGGAAGTACGAGGAGACGAAATATACAAGATAAAAGTCAATCACCGCAATGTGTAATTATATATAATGTACCTATTTTATTTACCAAGTAGCAATAAGTTTATACGTATTCCAGACAAAAAATACTATTAAATGAATATATAAAAGAAACATTTAGTATGTACTTATAAAGATGCGTAAAATTATCGAGTTAAAACACTCTAAAATAAAACTGACTGTTTTTGGAAAAAAATAAGACACACTACCTTTTGCCTCCCTGAAGAATTCATTTTATTAGCGAATCCACATTACTTCATGTAATAATATGTCCATATTTAAGTTTTTGTAAAAACTTCAACACAATATTTACAAACATAAACACGTCTAACTTTCATGTAGTGAAATCGAACGCGAATGTGTAAAATTTTTGGGCATTAAAAGTCTGTCATCTAACACTGCATAATTTGTTAATTTATTCATTTCCGCATGTTTTGTTTGAGTCTTAACTTACGACTTATACGGCCATTCTCCTCTCCTCGTCTAAGGACCTTAAGGTATGCGATTTTGCATATGCTATTGGTGAGCATGAACGAGGAAATTTTTAAAGCATAAAGTACAATACAATACAGAAGCTGATTTTGAAGCCCCAATGAGATAATAGCCAAAGTTAAACCAAAAGTTAGTTTTGATGTTCGTTGTAATTAAAAAAGCCAAACCTGAAGGAAAAACTTTTCAAAAAGCAATAAAGTGACTTACGATAAACATTAGACAACTTTTTAACGAAATGTTTGCCATAAATCGAACCAACAAATTTTACACCGCGTCGCACTTAATAGTCACTTGTTGTGTCCGTTTACTCCTCTTTGAAATGGTCGAATGTAGGAATGCAAATTACGTAACGTAATGGTGATGTTTATGACATAGGTAATAATATGTAATGCAAACCTGACAAGGCAAGCCTGGCTGCAAGAAGCATTAGTGCGTACAAAAATTCTCCCACGCCACGGTTGCACCGACTGGTAACTGGTATTATCACATACCCGGAAGAGAAACTTTTACAGAAGTGCAAATCATAAACAGAAGTGTTTTTCTTGTTTTTCTTGCTGTAAGTGTAAGCCACGATTTTTATTCGTCAATTCGTAACCTTTGACTAACTTAACTTCTTATAATACTAAATATTTAAACCAGCTCTGGCTTAAAGCTGAATGAACGTCAGGCAGGATATTGTGTAACATAAAGCTATGTTATACGTTATGATATGCTATATTGCAAATTTGAATCGAAGTTTACATACAAAAATCATTTTCTACACATCAATTCTATCTTCAAGTTTTGACGATTTGACTACGAACAGGCATTAAATTAGATATTGTAGAAAATTGTTTCATGGTTCTTCACTGTTATTTACCATAAGTCATTCCCGCACCATCTTCAAAAATGTTTCGAATTGAAAATTCTTTCGTTGAAAACTGATGACATTAAAATAAATATAAAAGTACCCCTTAACAGTTGGCTATAAAGATAGTCAATCGTAAACATTTTGCTAAAAATAGAAAAATAAATTCAAACATCTACTGCAACATCTAGCAACTAATGTAGTATTATCCTCCCACCAAATTAGTTATCGCTCACTAATGGAGATTGTGTTCTGATCTGAGTGAACCTCGTGTTCACGCATCAATGCCACCTTAAACCGGCGAGGCATTACACTAATCACAGTGGATGAAAATCATTTAAGGCATATTCATTTGCATAATTGAGTACACGAGTACAACCTAACTATACATTTAAAAGTTTAGGTTATGTAATATGACGGCGTCTCTAATAGGTAAATAAATACGTAAAGAAGTTTGTCCAGGTAAACATTACGAATGACGAAATGTGCGATCTATCAGAACTGGATGCATAAAATTCCCATAGAATTCTCTGTTATAGCACTTGAAAGAATCATCGTTTGGGTTCTTTGTATTACTGCGAAGAGCTGGTTTTTATATAAGCAAGGAGTATATGAAGATTATTTCACACAGTTTTAAAATGTTGATATTGCGTAGTGGATAATTGTACAAAGTACAGACATACATATACATACCTAATAGGTACAACACAACTATACTAATGAACTCATGTATACATAGCATAAAAATATTTACCTACTTTTTGGGCATCCACGCGTAGTTTTCTTTGTTCACTCGTCTTCGTCTTTAATCCACACACAATGAGCAGCACATGGTCTTCGTCAGGTCGTGGTCGAATGCGTCCTTCATGTTTACGACAACAGTTTTCCGTCTTGTGGAAGGTGGTCACCCTGTACCTGCCCTGGATTCTGGATGATTCTTCGGCTTGATAAATGGTGATTTTTATAATCCAAGATTTCAGTTTTTCGTTGGAAAATTATCTCGTACATTCCCCAGCCCATATTGCACATTGAACCCATCGTAAGTCGTTCGTTTGGGATCATGTACATACTTTAAATGCTATCATTATCAAGGTTGTGGTGCATGGCAATTTTCATCAGATATGAGTTACATTAATTGAGAGCAATGAGAGAATATATGCATGCCACAAAGAAATGTTTTCCAAATATTACATAAAACGTGTAATGGAACGCGTTGGATAAATTCGGGATGATTCATGTGCGCGGGTACCATTCCCTGGAGTTCCAATTTGAAGACTCGAATACGTTTTTTTCTGGTAATTCCTTATCAGCTCACTTTTATCACAATTAAGAGACGAAGTAGGAAGTCAAGTTGGAAGAATTTTTAGCTCCGAGTTTACCTCGTATATAAGACAATTACCAGACCTGAACTTGGTTTACTTTTCTTTCACTCGGTTTTGCGTGCAGAAGTCAAGAAACTTTTGATTCACTGGAACCCAAAGGTAGAGCATGAAACTACTGGTGAGTTGTGCCTTATCTAACTAGTGAGTAATTTCAAAAACAAAATATTTCGAAATTTAAAGTAATTCCAAATTGTTTATAGTTCTGCTTTTAATGTGAAGAGTCTTAAAATGATTTGAAATAAACATAGGTGGCACTAGCCCTGTGCGTCGTTTGTGTCGCAGCAGCAGAAAATAGTCTGCCACGTCACAAAAGAGGCTGGGAAACAACGACACAAGGATGGGGTGGGTGGACAACACAAGGATGGACAACACCTCCCCCACCACCACCTCCGCCAACAAGTGGCTGGGGGTGGACAACCGGATGGACGACACCTCCTCCACCCCCACCTCCGCCGAGTGGCTGTGCGTTTTTATCCTTATTAATGTTCGCATTTCAAATTTTCAAGGGGCAAAGTTTACAATTTATTATTTACTGATCGATTGGTAACAGGGGGGTCACCACCTGGTTGGGGAAGTAGCAGTAACTACCAAACCAGTTACAATTATCCCAATTACGGTTACAGACCGAGACCTTATGGACGACGTTATTCTCGGTACAGTGACTTTGCTGCCGCGAGGTCGCCCGACCGCAGATATTTAATTTAAGAAGTTTTTACTATCCGCAATACATTTTAACCTTATTTTTCTAAACTGATACTTTATATCCTATTTCGTTGTTCATGTTTATTTACTATTTTACCTGCTTGTTGTTCATCTGTTAAATTTTTAATGTCTGACCACCGTCTTCCATATCGCAGTAATTTGGTTTATGTGAACAAATCTGGTACGTAGTTCAGATTTCTATTGCTGATAGTTTTCAAATGCAACAAATAATTATAATTTTTTGCCGTTTCCATTTTCAAAACTTTTGCATGCTGCATATAAACTGCGGATTCGTGATAATAAGTGCATGGCTCGCCAAAATAATTTTTATTTTTTGATTCCTTCTTTAACTAATTCTGCAAGTTTGAACTTATTTCTGTTTTCTATTCAATGAAAATTTCTCTTACTTGTTTTTCGGCATGTTAATTCACGAGGTTTCATATAAAATTATAGCACTTGCTTTTACTGTAGTAGTTTTGGTTTTGTATTCTTGTAGATGTCAATAACAATAAAAGTCATACGAAGAAAAAACCAAGTCTATAAATGATCTCATACGCATATAATTTATTTTGAAAACGCCATTTACATTTATTTCAACGAATGCCACATGCCTTGCCATAAGTTCGGAAAAACACCAGTCGCATATTGGTTTGATGCTCAATCATGGTGCGGTCTTGAATAGAGAAAGGATATGTTGCGTAAACAGATCGCGCGACTTTCACTTACAGAGCTTTCTTTTGCCGTTTTGTTCTGGGTCATATGCGTTTTTAAGCGGAACAAAAGTAAGTAGTCTTTTATAGTTGGAGGTTTTTTGAATAATGTAGAATCTATAGTTTTATTATACATTAATATACCTGACCGACTGACTCATCATATAAGTTTGCATACAACTTTTACACACAATAATACAATAATACACAATAGTAATAATTGTATACAGTTTACCACTACAAATTCACTGCGCTTTCTCATTTTTTATTTTATTATTTAATAATTTAGGAGACAGGCTACACCCTGCTTACATATTGTAATTAATTATTAAATAACAATAATGGTAATGATTACGAATATTATTCTTTCAGTAACTTATTATTAGCGAGTTTTTCATGTACCCTTATTTTATGTTTGGAGACAATTTCACAAAAGGTTGTCTCTTTTAGCTGGAGTTGTGGGATCTACATAATGTATGTGTTTTATACAATTTTAATAAAATCCCTGTAGAAGAGTTAATTAATTGGTGTAATTCTAGGGAAGCGGCTGCTTTATATTTACGCTACACGCTTCTGTTCGAATTTGCTAGGAGTACACAAACACTAGAATACACAAATGCCTTTTCTACCGAAATAACAAAAATGGGTATGGAACCGTGTAGAATATATGTAGATATAAACCATGTCACAAAAGATTTTCTTCTGTCCCTCCATGTGGAATGTAGTGAGACGCATTTCTTTAGATTTCTGTGGTAGTAGTAATAACACAATTTGTAATACTTACGAAGATAGTTTATCGTCATCTTTCGCACTATACATGTGATTACTGTCTTGTAGTAGAAATTAGATATATTTTTAATGTGTAGTACATTTTTTGTCTTTATGAAGCACTTGAAAGGTAGACATAAACTTCTTTTCTGCTCGTTTTCCTGAGTTTTCTCCTAGAACTTTTGTCCATACCGATGCATTGATTTCTAATTGCCGCATAATCGAATCTGATGATTAAGATCACATTAATGGAGACAAGAAGTCGATGCAATGCTAAGACGAGAAATAAATGTTACACAGAAACCAACCACACGACGGCAGTTTTAAGTTGACAAAGTTTTGACAAATAAAACTTAGCTTAAATTTGCACTTTATACAAAGGTTACTTGCATAAATACCAAAGACTTGTTTAAACAACAATAGTCTTACTTTATTTGTTTGAAAACTTTTTAAGCATAAAATAAGTTGCATTAACTGACTTTTAATTAACACACTCATAACATTTAGGCAGTTTGAAGAAAAGTTGGCCCTAATTAAAATTACGGATAACAGCAACAATTTCATTAAATGTAATGTTGACACCTACTAATAACGTTTATTCAGAGCAGAGAATTAATTGGTATAGCATTAGCTATCTATAATCACTTTGAATAGATTTATTGATTAGATGATACATTTCAAAGACCTATCCAAGCTTTTCTTTTGGACATTTGTAAAAGCATCATATAATCAATTAATCACTGTAAAAATGATTACTGTGAGGGTACCTACTTAATACATACGTACTTTATTTTTCTTATGATGATAATAATAATAAATATTTAACATCTATTTAATTTATATGAAGCTGTTATGGCTGAGGCACGCATTTCCTTATTAACGTTTTACTTCTCTGACTTAAATCATGAAAAATGAAACTACTGACATATTTTAGAAGATATCTGATTATCACCCAATCATGCATAACAAAGAAAATTATTCGAAGCTTGTCAGGTTATTCTATACTAAACAAAACATTTTTCGCAAAAGAAAACCTAATCATCTATTTCCATAAAAGATACAATACTAATTAACCCCATGATACATAGAATGGAAGGACATGACTTTAATAATATTAATTATACACCAGTTTTATATTAATTCTGGTATTTAATTTACTCTTGTATTAGTACTGTGTAGCATTATGTTAACTCTCTAATGAACTTCTTTCTTCGTTTGAAAAATCCTCATCATCTTATGTGGTGTGGTGGCAATTTCTTTAATTATTACTGACATTGACATGATATTGAATATTCAAAATCAGTAGTGCTATTTGTATAAAGTGGCAGTTGTAATAATTGTAAATATTTTTATGTTTGTCTTGTTGCTACTGCTGAAAAGGAAGTTCAACTTCCCAGAATCTTAATCTTAGAAGTAGAAGTAGCAGGTAGAAGTAGTATAACGAGAGTAATGCCTACAAAATATATCATGTAATATGTGATTGTGATTAGCTAATATGATTTGGTGTTTTTTATTTCATTTCATACAACCCTCTACAAAAGTGGACTGGTACTCTGGTTTAAAATTTAAGATATTTAAAACGTTTATTTTTAGTGAGTACTGACATCACTTTTCTTTAGATTAAGATTTACAATATTTAGTGTACTTACATTTTCTTAGCAGTTATTGACTTGATTGGCAGTCATTTTAATGAACAACTTTTCTGTTTGATGATGAGACTGTTGATGAGGAAATATGTATGTTTATAGTTTTTTGAAACTTTTAGCTAAGCATCACATGCTACGTCGGCATAAACTAATAATGAAAAAAAAATTTGTAAAAAATGATTAAAAAAATAATCAAGCTTCAAAATATAAGATGCCATAAATTCATGCATAAAAAATGAAATAATGTGTCGAAAAGAATAAAAAGGCAAATTGTACTACAGTGTACGCGCAGAGTTGACGATACTTTAATAAAGGAAAACAATAAAATATGGAGCAAACGCTTTCAAACAATAGTATACAATGAGCAGAGGGAATAAAAAATTTCATAATTGACGATACCAATAATGCATTTGGATAATTACTTAAGTGGAATTAGAAGACAAGACACTTTATATTAGAAAATAAGCTAACATTAATAATACTATGTACTAATGTACTTTAACCTTTATCTACGCTTGTTTTATAGTAAGAATAATAATTAATTAATACTTTTACAGGATTAATCTTCAATTTATTTATCGAGTCAACAAGGACTTAACTAAAAGTCTTTAAATGCCTACCATATACAGATAATTGACACTTTTATTTAATATTGCTACGTACATACCTTGATGTAGTTTATCTTAACTGGGATAATAATCAAGAGAAAGTACACAGTACAGACGGGAGGGATGTGCTTGTCATGTCACGCATAAGAATGGAGAGGTTGTTTTTAATAACCTTTCTCCCGTTAATACTCAATATCTATCATTTATTTGCCTAAAATTACAAGCTTATGCTATATTTAAATATTTAATTTATTTGTTGTTCAAATATTTTACTAATTCAATTCAAGAGAAATCCAACAAAGCTATTTACCAGACAAGTCTCCGTCAGATGCACATTTCTCTAGTATTTATTCGTCATTCTCTAGATGGTCACACATTTAAAATACTTTTGGGTATGAAACATACCTGACTATTTTTTCCACTTTCCTTTAAACTTGCAAAACAATAGTTTATTTGCATTGAAAGAATCTTACACGTCTATTTTTATCTGTAATTTAGAATAAGTATATTTCACAGTTGTATGTTTGTTCCACTAATCGTCAAGCAATGGTACAGACCATGATGAAATGAATCACCATAAAAGAAGGTTGGGCAGTTTTACGTATCACACTACCATTAAAACCTAATCGTGTCAATTTGGTTTGCCTTACTGATGTTCGGATCCATTCTCCTGTAAGTATGTAGGCATCATGTTGAAATTGCGTGAAAGTTTGCAGAATGCAATAATATGATAATAATTATATTGTGTAAACTCTATACTACATCTGCACTTTAGGTTTGTTTGTAAAAAGTAGTTTAGCAGTTCTTCAGATCTACGTAATCTTTGTGTGTCCTAAACGTAGATTTAGATTATTCTTAAACATTACAATATAGATCATAATATTTTTATTGGTGAAAATAAAGCTTTCTCTTCAGTTTGAATATAATATGCTGCAGTTGTATTTTCTAAAATAGCCTGCTCTGTATACCTAGCTTATTTTGTGGTACATGTTGAAGACTTTCTAACGAGTTGTAAATCTTAGTAGAATAATTTACTTATTAGACACTTACTTAAGCCATTAGATATAAGTAGTTAGATGTCTTTGGCTTGAACAGTTTCCGTTATATTTTTTTATCTTTTCTGGTTCACGGAAAGATACGGATGTACGCAATGTTTGGTTATGACGTAACAGGGAAAAAAATTCACGCCGCACACGTATAGGTATATAGAGAGTATGAGGGAACGCACTCTTTTTTTACCTTTGACATTTCAAGAATCCCTCTATGCAACCTGAGTTTATGTGTTACTTTTCACTCCTGACTACTGGTTTTAACATTTTGTATAATATTATGCCATTCTAGAGGACTGGAATCTATCGTTTGAATACTGAGGGCTTTGCCTGAAGACCTTAATTTATGTTTTGGTATATAATACATCTGAAAATGATGTGTACTACCATCTTCAGGTTAAACAATCAGGCAGACTGAAACCGTATAAACACCCAACAATGACTCAACGTTTCACGCAATTAATTATTAGCAGAATCCTATACTGTAATATCTTCTTATTGTATTGTTCACAAAATAATGGATACCCTACTTAATCCAAATCTAATTTAAATATCCTGCGTTAATTGTAAACAAAATAAGAGAAAATATAATATAACGGTAAATTAGTGATCAACTAGAGTGTAATTAAAGCATCACTGTTCATGATGAGTTGAATTGAATCTTGATACTCAAGATATTCGTCCTTAAAAATTACATTGACAATAATGAAGTATATTTAGTTTTTGCAATATAATGTGTAGCATTGTAAATTATATAAATTACACTTTGTGACGGTATCAGTAATAAACTACGCACACATTTCTTGCTAAGGTAGGTTTGCCCGATTTGCTGCTGCATTACAGAATATTTAAATACCTACTCCTTACAATAATAATATTGGTAAACCACCTATTCCTATGCATTGAAATAACAAAAATTATACTACAGTTTTTACTTTACAATTAGTATAAGTAATTAAGTCTATTCAATTGGTAAATTCAGTTTCTCAACTCAAACGGTACAAATAATAACCCTTGCTGGACCTTTCTAGTCTTACTTTGTATAATAGCATAAGAATGGTAATTTTGTTATTCTTTATTTTATTAATTTTTATAGACGTGTGCATATTATAAGATTACACTAGACATTACATTATTATTAAATGGAATAGGTTAAAATGAGGTAATTTTAAAGTATCCATTAGAGGATGCCAGACAAGGCATTTAAAACAATTAACAGAAGGCTAAAGGAAGGAATGACGTAGTAGGAAGTGCCAGGTGAAGGCATGCTTGCAGGGCCTGCATATGTTACAGTGACGTCATCGGGTTTCATCAACACCGTATCGATTATATGGATAATTCCATTAGTACAAATGATGTTGGGTCGGATGACTTGGGCTCTGCGAAGGGAAAAAAATTAACCACATGTCATATTACAATTTTAAAAGACTTAATTTTGGAACTCTGATCAAGCACGATACACTGTAATGTGTATCGTTTTAAAGTTCACAAGAACGTTAATAAGACAAACACTAACCTCTCATTGGCCCAGGATACAGTGTAATCATAGGCCGAGTAGTAGTCTCCGTCCAGATTATTTGGAGACAATAGACCTGCGTCAACAAAAACATTAATATTTGATGAGTTTGGGATTTTGTAAAAATAGCTTGTATTAGGCCAGACAGTGTCAAAAGCATCAACATTTCCGGTGCTGAACTTACGGTTGTATCGATCCCTTCCGCTGCGATCAACATCGTCCCTATGAACTACCTTCAGCAGTCCGTGAACGGCTTGAATGGGGTAGGCCTGTTCCGAAGCGTTTGTTGAGAGTTCTCTGAGTTGTTCAATGGTATACACTCGGTTGACAATGGTGTGACGTTGAATAATTCTCCCCACATGATATCCGAAAGTCCCCAACTTCAGCTTTTTGTATTCTGAAGGTGCAATCCTATAAATCTTTTCCCATGCAAGATTGCTGGGGGCGAAGAGAGTAAATCGTCTGTTGATGTCTTTAAATTGAAGGTTGAAGTCATCCTGAGCAGACAGATTGAATGTTGTTCTGCAAAGGGAAAACGGTCACGTTTCTCACTTTTCTGAATAGTACCCAAAATCTCATGTCATTTAAAAAATAGTATACATACTGGAGCATTGGATCTGTCCTAAGCTTTTCATAAATGTCCTGATCTGCATAACCCAAAATTCTATCAATCATATGGATAACCCCGTTCGTTGCACCCACATCCGGTTGTGTAATTGTGGCGTTGACACCACCTCCTTCCACATAAAGTGTTCGCCTTCCATCTCCACTGATATAGTTGAAAAACAGCTTCTTATTTCGGAGTGCTGTTTGAATCTGAAAAGGAGATCGCTGTAAAATGATATAACAAGAAAATCCCCGAAACCATTTATTAGTAGTTTGGTTAGTGTATTAACACGGTAAGTTACATACCATGAGACGATACCACAGTGAATATTTAGAAGTTTTTGCATGGGTAATATAAGGACAGGTCACATTACAATTAGTAAACTTATTAAAAATACGTGGACACTGGAGGAGCAATTGGCACATAAAATATTCAAAAGAGCCATGGTATAAAATAAATCAGTAGTACGAATGCTTCAGCTACCATTGCATTCCACGTTAAATAAATCTCTAACTTATTTTTATTCATTGCTTTCTTCTGGCTCCACTCTTAATATTTTCCGTTATTCTCTCAGCCACTTGAGTGATTGGTGCTAACCTTTCTCTGCGGTGGTGCTTCTTTACAATTACAAAACACTGAGAAAAGTACTTCAGATGTGTATTGCATTCCGTTGTTTAGTTTAATAGCCTTAACAGTTTCATGTCAACTAAAGTGTTTTAGGCGTTCCTTCTCTAATTAAATCTTAATTGCTAAAAAAACTTGGAAAATTTATAATGATGGGTTGCCAGATTTGGAAAATCTGGCAGGAATGAGAGTATCGTAGAACAGGATTGAAAAAGTGCAAGACCTGAGTCGCAGCGCAGGCAAAGCATTCGTGAAGAAAACAGAATAAAAAATCACCTCATTCGTTTCCGTGATATTATCTGAAGTTACAGTGCGCTGGACAATGTGAAGCTTCAGAATTTCGTCCAATTGAGTTCTGTTTGACTTAATGATGTTCAGAGTCGGAGATCGCAAAGCCTTAAAACACAAAAATATTAACGTGTCAGAAACATTCAGATCCGTGGATAATTTATTACCAACTACTGCTATATAATACTTAATCAATTAATCCAATTTGTTACCTCATTGCTTGGAACGAAAACTGTTATTCCATCGGATCCTGGATTGCGGAGTAAACTGATGACCTCCTCAGACGCGTAGTCTTTGATAAGTCGGTAGAATTCGTATGTTGGTCCGTTCTCTTTTTCGTTCTTCAAAAAGAAAGGGGAATACCATTAGCACTGCAGTTATCATATCACCTTAAATCCTCATTGTGTTCAAAACAGCACAAATTAAAGGTGTTCACTCTTTGTTATTTGCAGCGTTGCACATTGTTGTTTTGCAATTTAACTATAATTTTGTTTTGTTGATTCATGTCCCTAATGCTGACATGATATCGTTTAAAGTGTAGTCTAACTGAAAAATTTGCAAGCAAGTTGGAAAGAATTGAAGTAAGGATAGATTCTTGGTAGAGTGAACAAAGAGAGCTCATACACAGTACACAAATACAAAAAAAAGTTAAATTAATGTAATGTTTTAAATCGCTTAACAGTACGTAAGTTGTGGACTGACTGACAAGAATGGGTGAGTATTATTACATATTTATTTAAAGTACGCATGAAGTCTTTCCAGATATTGACTGGCAACTGCAAATGCACCCTCAAGAAAGTGTGTTAAATGTTTGCAGGTTTATACTTTAATTGTCATAATCGAATTCAGTACAATCAAAGTCAGCAAAATTATGTATTTTAGTTAGCCATTCCTCATGCATCCTTACCAGAGTGAAGTGCCTTCATTCATTTATTACTAATTCTCGTCATTTCACCGTGGCATGCCATGCAGTTCAACAATAATATTCCACTGCCTACGTAATTACCTATGTAGGAAGGAACTGGTAACTCGAACATTAAGTACATACTGGCATCTTCGGTTAATGGAATCGGGAAATAAGCTTAACATTCTACAATGGCACACATTGGGATGTAATTTACAGTTAGAAAGCTAACAACATTTTTTTAAAAATTAATTGTAAGGGAGCTACCATTGATTGAATAAAAATGTAAAAGGTGATACAAGGAGAAATTCAGAGTGAAATATAAACTAACGTATACAATGTCATTTTGTTTCCTAACAATCTCTGTCCACTCGATTTTGAAATGTGTATATAGGAAACATTAGTTTGATGATAAAAGGTAAATCTAACTGGTAATATACAAACGTTAAAATTGTGTTGATTGTTTGCGTTTAATGTGTTTAATGTATCGTGGAAATAAGAAGGTTATTGACAATGGAGACACACTAGTTAATTTGATAGTTACTAATCAATTGGGAAAGAAGTATATATGTATGATACTTCAAGACATGTGTATGCTTTTCTCAAAACGTTCTAGAGGGGAAAGGACAAAATGATATTACTAGCACTAACTATGATTAAAATAATTAGTGTTCTAACTTTGGTTGCTAGCTAATCTGAATGTCTACAAGACTAAATACTAAAACTAGGGAAGCTTCCTCCCTTAAAACATATATCAAACACTTATACATGCTAACACGTTAATTAGGAATTGAGACCAAAGCAATTCATTCATTCTTTAAAACTTTTGTCTGTCATTCTACATTGGAGTAATATATTATAACCCGAATCGGGTTTCATCAATAGTTAAAAGGATACATTCGTTCACTCACCGTGAATTCGGAAGCAATATTACAAACACTCATTTGATTAAAATGGCACTTTAAGAATTGTGCTTGATTCGACAGATCTACTTTACCTAGATTATACTGTGAATCATACAGCTAAATAAGTTTGGTGAAATGGGATAATTCATTCATTTTTGTTTGACAAAAGTTTTCTTTAATTGTTTGTGTTATACGTGCTATTACGTCTTTCACAAGCAGGATAATATTCAGCATTGAGCATCATTTAACATTAAACAATTCATTACAATAATATTTTTCTTAAAATGCTGAAAGTCGTGCGAATAATTGCAAAAGAATATGGGTACAATATAATGGTGACTTGTTCAGAGCACGATATAAAATTTGGTCAACTAATGGCCTATTTTTGGCAAGCACTTGTTGGTGAAACCCCTAAATAATCAAAAGCAATTGAATAACATTTTTGTGTGAAGTTCTAGTTGTTTGAGTGGGTTAGCCGAAGTTTCGTCCACTTAACTACTCATTAATTATTTTTAATAGCAACAACAGCAGCAGCAAAAACTTGAAGTGATACATTTGTTTAAATTTGACATTTTTTTCTAATTTTTCCTCCAAGTAAAAAAACATTTTTCCTTTCTATAGCATGTTTGTTGCTTTGCTGCTCCTGTTTTGCACAATTGTAGCACTATAATCAAATTACAATTAACGTGCTTGGTGTAACGAGTGTGATGCGTGTAAAACGTGTGAGTTAGGTTGAAACGAAAAAGTGTTTGGTTGTGTGATATATTTTTATGTATGTGTGTGGTAAAATCAAGTGCGACAGAGTGAAAGGAGATGAGTTAGTGACTTACAGTGCCAGCATTAGATAAATTCTCGCCCTATATTTTTCGCCGAAGAAGAAGTAGTACGAACGATCGTAGAAGAGTAGTAGAAGTAGAGCGGTAGTAGAAGTTACAACAGTCAGAGAGAGAGAGAGCGTCAGACAAAAAAGAGAAGATAATTGACACCAGATTCCAGCAATTCATAAAAACCGTATTAAAATGATTCTTTTTCCTTCACACTTTAAACTTGTAAACATTCATTCCACCACAATATTGAATATAGAAAAGTGTAGCATTATAATTTGTTCAAAATATATGATCGATCATCCGTACACTAAGTTTCTACTACCTATGTACTTATATAGTTCGCTGACAACAATACTTTCAAATTGTAAAACTTGCATGATGATTCTTATGTTGCGACATTTTTACCAGTAAAACATTGGAAAGACTATAAAGCTTCATTAAAAACTTTGTTTTCATTATTTGTTTTGTTTGTTCTTTCTTTGTGTGAATGTTTTTAAATAAAACATTTTTATTCCTCAAAATGTAAATGAAGTATGTACAAATTTATACATTACACCCAAATATTGTTTTGGAATACTTTTGAGTCTTTTAAAGCGCAATAATGAATAATCATGCAATTTTATGTAACATAAAAGATAGTTTACTATTACAACAATCACACACAAGTTGTAAAATATATAAAAACCAAAATGAATACATCATTTGAAAAACGTTTGCTGAGTATTAAAAAACTTACTTGAATCATAAATACAATGTCATTCATATGTATAATGGATCGCAATGGCGGAACAAAACAAAATTGATCCGTGTAATATTCTGAATGCAAGATAAGGAACAGAAAGTAGAATTTGTGCGAGAAGGATCTTCATGAGAAGATACACGGATAGATAGTGTGATGGTAATTGCATAAAGTAGATAAAAATTTATGACAAAACATAAAAATCCGTAAAGACAACTGTAAAACTTAAATATTCAAAGGACTCCCATTACACGAAGCAAAGAAAAATATCACATGAGAAAATGAACCAGGAGAGGTCTGATTAGGAACAATGAAATCAAACGGGGGAAAATGTTCATCCTCTGAGATGTCGGTAATATTTATGTGTTGTACCACATTAGAGCTCTTTGTAGAGCATAAAACGTCCTACACTGATGAACGAAGGTATGCAGTCTGCAATTGGGTTTAGCAGCTTGAGCATGGTCGTCAGTAGTCAGCATTATGTTTAATAGCTACAACTTGAGTACTACGTCTATTTTCTCATCCACCCATAATTATCCCTATTAAGACCGATTTAAGGCAATCAAAATGACAAACTGACTTACCGCCATCGTATCATAAACAGTTGAGTCGATGACTACAAGAGGCTTGCTGATGAGATGAACAACTCCGTTCTTCACAGGGATATTTCCACGCACGACCTCTGTTTGAACGACTCCTTTCCTGTGAAATGCGTCTCCGTCGGCTGATCTTGTGTCGCTTCGCACGATCCCTGGAGGGTTTCAATACCAAGTCAATTTTTGCTACCATCATTGAAAGAAATTCTCAGTTCGGAAATATTAGAAAAGCGGAGATAAAAAAGGATTTCGTTATGAATGCCTCACTACCCTTCTGCTAAGCTCATCTGCACTCATGAAATTACATTTTTTCTCATTCTTTGCTCTAATAGCAAAAACGTGAAACTTTTGATTATGTAAATATGATTTAGAAAACAAACTACCAGAAGAATAATAGGTAAAATAATTCTGTACGTATTCCATGAGAAAACAGCAAGCAACAAAAATGGTGGGGCAAAGTGGTTGTCAAAATACGGCAAAAGAGGAGAGAACTTCATAGGAGGCATTTCTTGGGCTCGTGAAAAGTGCAATCTCACCAAAATTATGCATTATCATTATCATCTTTCATCCCTTTATCACGTAATAAACCGATATGAAAAAAAGGCAAAGAAGAAAGGAGAATTTTTATTCTTGTTTCTCATTTTTGTCACGTACACCTTCCATCATCACTTTCAGGTCGATCGAATTCAACGAAGACGGGGAGGCTGGAAGAAAATGCAGCAGTTTCATATTGTCTCTTGAGCTCGGCTGGGCGAAGGAAGATGACATGGTTTGGAATCACATGCCCATCAATCACTTTTGCGTCCACTGTGTTTAGCTGAATACGCTGTTGACAGAGTCATAAGAGCATTAATTGCACTCAATTATTCAATAAAATGTTCGAGTTGGCAATGACTATAAACTAGTCATTAATGACAAAAATATAACGGAAAATTTAGCATAGCAAGCCATGTAAATGTATGTACTTGATGTCAGAAATTACAGTAGGTATACATTGAAAGCTTGCATGAATTGCTCTGAATGTTGCAATTAATGTATACAATTAAAAATATATATTAACGTTAGTACTTACTTTGAATGCTTCGTCCACTGGAATGAAAAAAGTGTGTCTCCCAATCGTTTTGAACATTTCCAATTTGTTCAGTGCCATTACTTTACTTGCGAACATTCTGTTTGTATGACAAAAATTGGGTCGAGGATAAATTAGAAATGGAATTATTTTCTCAATGAACAACTTAATTGAATATATACCTACATCAAGCACACAAATGTTTTTTCTTACGTAATCTTGTGAGGTCCAGTAATGTTGTAGGAAGAAGATCGTTCAAGAAACCTTTTAGCATCGGGATTAATTAAAGTCGAATCACTCGACTCTGGAACGGTAGACAAAAGTTAATGAAATGCTTTTTTATGGAGTAGATTTAAACATTTTGTATAAACTAGTATCAAAAAGGAAGATGAATAAATTAACATACCCGGTACGGTAGGGTCAAGAACACGATCGATTATATGAAGCACCTAAAATAAACGGAACGAGATACGAATTGTATTGAATTGCAATGACAATGAGGAAAGGTTTAAGTTAACGTGAAATAAAAATTGTAATAACCTGATCCATTCCACCGGCATTTTTTACTAAGAAATCTTTCCGCGTCTCAATCTTGGCATCATTGAGGAAGATCTCATTTCTGGCAGTTCTAGTTATCCAAATTGGTGGGTTTCCCGACAGTTCAGTCGATATGAATTCCTCCAGCTCGGATGTCTTTTTCGCAACATTTGCTGAAGGAATTAATTTATATAGATATGTATAATGACACTGTATATTTAGACATGAAAATCATAACAGAGTAACACGCTTGGCTTACCTAAATGGTAGGTCACAGTGTAGTTATCAATCTTGCCACGATGTTCAAGGTGTTCCCGGATCGCCGTGTTTGTAGGAGCGATAAAGGGTCAGTGAACGCCAAGGTAGCGATGCCTTCACGATGGGACTACTCCTCACCAAATCTAAAAACTGCAAAGCAAACAATGAAAAACAACTGTTGTTACTTGTTATCCTAAATGTCTTTGCTTTTACAAAGGCGTTGTACGAACAAACTTCAATTTTAAGAAATTATGTTTCATAAGTTGATATAATCGTGGAAATTTTCTTTTTCATTATACTGAAAAGGGGTGCCCTGAGAAAGTATTAAGTATAGCTATTTCGTCCAAAACAAGCGTGACCGGATTCAGAGGGATAATCATACCACTCAGTTATACGCTACGCTACCACCCACACACATTTTAGTTTCTTGCAAAGAAGTATTACCAAAATACCAATCCCATATTGTTCAACTTAATGAAGTTTAGTAAGCTCCGACACAAAATAAGCGTAATGCTTCCGGTACCTGATTGTATTTGCTTTTCTTGGATATAAAATGTGTGTACCTTGAAGCAAATGCACGAACATCTTCCTACAACACAACATTTATTTTCGTCCCACCCTTTTTTGCATAAATTGCGATACGAAACATCCGAAATAAGAAGATTATGGTTACTTATGCAGTCTTAAAGCAGTGGTAGGTACTGATATCGGAATTAATTTTTACATTCAAATTAAATAATTTCTCGCCTCTTCTAAAAACTGTAGAGGTAGATTACATATAAACACATGACAGTTTCTGAATTTTAATGAGTGGGCGACGACGTATTATGCATTATTCTGGCTCTTTCTGATGTTAAGTGAAAG